>MVGC01000211.1:0-38779 GCA_003589665.1 Aspergillus sclerotialis | reverse complement strand
AGAGAGGTGGAAGGTTGGAGAGATCGAGCGAAAGGGTTGGACGAGATGAGCGAGATGAGGTGCTCGATGGTCGGCTTGAGATGGTGGTTTGTTCTGTCATTTTGGCGATGTTGATTTATCTGGAGGGGGACGGAGTGAGAGGTGTAGAGAGGAAAGATGATGAGGATGAGGAGAATTTGATATAGGAGAGGTTAGGATGTAGAGAAGATTGCCACGATTAACTTGACTTATTCTAGACCAGAGGAAAAGAGAAAGAGAAGAAGAAGTTGAATAAATAGAAGTCCGTCAGGGGTGGAAGTTGGAGTTGGTCATCGGAGAGTCCGTTTTCAAAAAGAGGCGCAGTTAAAAAGAGATCATTGGAAGTGCTTCTCTCTCTCTCTTTCTCTCTCTTCCTCCTCAAGCACAGCCCAGTTTATCCACTTGGTATGTTCCTGTAGATCCACGACTTTATTTTACTTATTTTCTTCTTCTTTTCTCTTCTTTGCCACGCACTGTCAAAGCCACAATTGTCATTTAGCAGGACTCTCTCGCTATTGCCACATTCTTCGGCTCACTGACTCGACCATGTCTCAAAGGGACGAATCTAGACTAGATCTAGAATATGCAATGGATCAAAGTCTGACATTCCCGGACAAGGATAGGATATGCACTGACAGTCTGTACGCGTCAGGTCAATTTTTGCACATCCACTCTTCCGGATGCTACAACATGTAATCATATTCAACTGTCAATTCCGTTCTTGGACAATCAATTCAAAATCTCTCTATTCTGACATATCAAGTCCCAGAAATCAAAAATCCAGCTGCCTTGCAATCCCAGCTGACAGTTTCTCCGCAGCAAAGCGGTTCTGAGCTCCGCCTCCGCAATGGATCCTCAGATGGAGCACCTGCTGTACCCGAATTATGTGTCTTGTATTACTTTTTATGATGTTTGTATAAGCCTGGGCTTCTAAGCCCCTCAATGGTTTAGTGGACTCCGACGGCAGTGGTCTTGTCCGTCTCCGTACTATTTACTACTAGTATACGTGTCTTCGGTCACACCATAACACGGAGCTTAGCTGGTGTCTTTCTTTGGTCGGCAGTGCTATGGATTGTTTCGGCGTCGCTTCGGCATTTATGGGGAGTATTTTCTCGTCTAAGCTCTATTATTCTTCTGCCTATCTGGTTAAACAATCTGCGCCTGCGTCCTCTGTTGTAGGGTTTGATTCTATTCTAGGGAATAACATAGCCAGTGTCCATCTGCCCATTGTCTCGATTAAATCAATTTGTGGAATTGACTTGGTCAATGGATTCTCTGGTCTGGTCTGTGCGGTGATTACATACCTAGGTTTACGAAGCCGATTTTAAATATAGATGCAGACAATATCATCTCATGAATATTCTATATCGCTGACAATAAACCAGATCTATCTATTTACAATAGTTCGTCCAATCTACAATGTAGTAATGGCCCTCATCCTATCCGCCTGCGCCCTCTTCGTCGCCTCAATGTTTGGAGCATACACTTCGAATGCATGCGGCAATCCAGGGTAAACATGGAATTCCAAACTGATATTAGCAGCAGCGATTCTCGCCGCATATTTAATATCTTCATCACGGAACACATCCAGCTCACCGACATCGATATACGTAGGCGGGAGACCTTCGACGCTCTTGATCCGAGCAGGCGCAGCATACGGCGAGGCGTCATCCGTTCCGATCTTGTCGCCTAAAAGAGCAGTCCAAGCAGTGATGCTATCATTGGCTCTCCACAGTGCCAGAGGTTCCAGTGCCGGATTAGGCACCGTGTTCCGGTCATCAAGCATAGGGTAGATCAAGATTTGCTTGGCCAGCGGAGGAGACAAGCCTCTATCCCGGGCGAGCAAAGTAATGCCGGCAGCAAGCATTCCGCCGGCGCTTTCCCCCATGGTCGCGATGCGAGTGCGATCTACGGCAAACTCGTCGGCGTGTTCGTATAACCAGCATAGAGCCGCGTAGCAATCCTCCGAGGGAGTCGGATGAGGGTTCTCCGGCGTTAACCTGTAGTCGACTGAGAAGACCTGAACACCCGTTTGTTGAACCTGCAGGGCAAGAGGTTTCTTGAATAATTCGACATCGCCTTGGATAGTACCTCCCCCGTGACAGTGTAGGACAGTTGGACCAGGACTTGTCGGAGAGTCCTTCTTCCAGAAGCGGTACACTGAGATAGTCTGTCCGTCGTAGGATTTTATTTGATGAATGGTTTGCTCAACCCCCGAAGGCTCCGGTAGCTTGGCGAACATCTCCGCGTACCGCGCAGTAATGCCCTCCCGGCGAGATTTGACATCATGAACTGCTGGAGCTGGGTTTGATGATATGCCTGACAGAATTGGAGCAGCCGCTTTGGCGAATTCCGGATCGTAACTGAGGGGCATTATGGATGTTCTCTCCTTTGCAATACTTTATGTGGGACAAGTGTGGAAAGGCAATGGAATCTAACAAGGCGCAGCGACTTGTGGAATCTCACAACAGGTTGAGGAAATTGGCCAAGAGTGTTTAAGGTCGAGGGGGCGATATGTCTTCCCCGTGCCTGACTGTCCTGTGTGGCGGGGTATGGAGTTTGGTAGATCATCCATTTAGATGGTCTTCTGTTGTTCCATTATTCGCTGATGGGGAAGTGTATGGCCCACACTCTCTTCTGCTCTGTACTACATGATTTGCACCCCACTCGAATGCGAGGCAGTTCGCAGTTCGCTTTGGGATTGCCTGTTTTGCCGAACTCTGGGTACAAGTGTTGTCTACCATGGTTTGCCAACTCGAGGAATAGTCAACCAAGAGACCCAGAGCTCCTCTGCTTGTAGTTTCATATACAACTGTCACCTAATGAATAGCGGGCTGCCATCGCATCGCTGTTTAATTCTTATGTTTTTGGTGCTTGTGATTGTCGCCCGTTGCTCTGCTACTTGAAGGGGTAAGACATGCTTGCATGTGGATGCCAGTGGCCCAACAATATACAGAATTCAGCCGACTAGTCATTGGAGGATGATACAAGTAACGCAATCATATAAATTACCTAACACTAATTTGGCAACCTACTACGTATTCCGCCAAGGGTTTCAGAAATCAAACGAACAGCATCAACAATAAGGATATCCAGTCCTGCAGCAGCTTGTATCTGATTGTGTGTCTTAGTAAAGATCCAGCTTTCATAGCTAGAGAGGTCCGGGATACTGGGAAAACGACAACACTGACCTTCGCACACTCAGGCTCATCATTCAGAACACCATAGCTAGCCGTCACCAACCCTCTCCGTTTCGCGACCCCAATCAGTTTGGGAGCGAAAACAAAAGGCTGCGAGGCCATTACAATCCCGTCGAGATCCCAACTCGTTGCAAACCGGATTGCTTCTTGAAGGCTGGATGCTCTTATGTCACCTGTGGGAAAGTTCCCAGCGTCGTTCAGAAAAAATACGGGAAACATATCTTGCTTCAGAGATAGAAGAATGCAAATCTCAGGGCTGAAAGACGAGAACATGACCGGACGGTGATGACAGGAGGGATGCGAGAGGATGGTAGACAAAATGGTGTCTACGAAGAGGTTTATTTCCATGGCGATAATGTCCAATTTCCAATCGTCGGTCGCTTCGAAAAGCATAGGATATTCTGGCAGGTCCTTGGTTAAGAATTGAAAATACAGATAAAAGGATTCCATTCCTTACTTATTTCTATATTGAGTGCGACCGAGTCAGGGGTTTGGGAGAGGAGGTCATGCAGTGTTAGAAATGGTTGATGGATATAACTCCCTCTAGTATTACCTTTGAATCCCTTTTGCTTATATTCGAAAGTATTCTTTAGTTGTTCTATAAGCTGGACAGGTCTCTGATCATCGTTCGAATCAAGAGAATATGATCGTGGTCTCTGGGCTGGATGTTCTGCAATAGACTCTCTTCTTAGTTGCGATTGTGAGTTGCTGATATGCATGAACTAATGACCAGGATTAAATCCTCAATCTACCTTCTTAAACACGAAGGCATACCTGTTCAAGAGTTAAGTTATGCACCCATACATCAGTTCCTGTTTCGCTAACAGGGAAGTCATGGTACACAACAGGCACGAGGTCTTTTGTTACTTGGATATCTTGATCTAGTTAATTAAGGCCAAAGCCCTTATGGCTAGTCTCTTACCGAGCTGTGAAAATATCAGCCAGGAATTTGTTGGGGTACTCTTGACCTTACCTCTACCCAATCTGCGCCCAAATCCATGGCCGAGAGAAATGACTGAATGTTGTTAACCCTAATTTTAAACAGGACTAACAACTTTGCATACCTGCGTTGTATTTTCTCCAATTGATAAGCGTCCCGGTTTCAGAGTATTTTGACCAAGACCTTATGATCATCAGCAAATCTGTCAGGCAGGAGGCTCTAGTAACATACCTCTATGTCCAACAACCTTAGTTCGCTCGCCTTCCTTCCAGAGGGTGTTTCTTGCTGGTAAACGGCGTTTTGTCTGCGCAAAGGGCTTCACGACAAGAAAGCTAAACGTAACCGTTCCAATGCTATCGTGGCTTGCCGTTGAGTAAATTGGAATGGTGTAGTCCCGAATCAAACTTTCCCGCGAAGGCCCGAGGCCTTGTTTGAGATTGTCTAGAAGAGCAACAGCGCTGCCAATATGATCTTCCATCCTAGCCTCATTTGCCGTCACCGTTTCGCGTTGGAGCTTGAACAGTAGCTTTGCGCTACTGGAATTGGTTGTATAGAAACGCCATGCATTATTTGTCATGTCTTCCAGGATCGGCAAATCCACCTCATACTTTGGACTGTGCTCGGTCAAAAGCAAAATTTCGACTCGAAGCCCAATCTGTGATACCGCGGTCGTTCCATTCGAAGTTTGATAAAGGTCAATAAAAGTCAATTTTCTCTTTGTGTCAAGAGAACCCGGATTCACAAGGATCACGCTTTCGTTTCCAGTCTTAGTGGCGTATTGAGTAGGGCAAGGTTGAGCCACTAATGGCGATGGCGCGAGACTTTGGGTGGTGTGCGATACCAGTTGTTTAATTTTCCGCGATAAAGTAATGTGACCCCGGTAGGCTGCATGATCCAAGGCAGTCCATCCAAGGTGGTCATGTTTTGATGGAACAGCACCAGCCTGGAGAAGAAGCTCAACAACAGAGATATGCCCCTCAACTGAAGCGACGATTAGGGGAGTCCAACCTCGATTTCTCTCAGCAATCTCAACGTTGGCTCCACATATCAACAACTTGTTCGCTATCTCCACATTGCCAGACCTTGCGGCCGTGTAGAGGGCAGTCTCTCCATGCCCGTTTTGATAGTTTACATCCGGTTTCGCCGCAAGGAGCTGTTCTGCGCATCCTGAACTTGTGTTGATAGCAACGGCCAACAGATCTCCCGAAACTAGGTCCCAGCTGCCACTGTTGAGACATTGATTTCGGGTTAGGAAGCCGAGCAGATAATCCGTCACTTCTTTGAAGCCGCATGATATTGCGACTTTGAGAGGGCTGTTTCCAAGATCGTCTTCCAAGAGTATAGATTCTGAGCAAAGAAGTATGTTGTCAGGCTTCTCGTCTTGCATGCATTCCAAAAGAAGTTGGCATATATCCAAAAGCCCATATTGTGCCGCATAGTATATTGGAGGATGATTCGTAACAGGATCACGCGTAAAAAGAGTTTGCATTTTGGTGCTGAATCTAGTTAATAAACGTCTGAGAAGCTGTGTGCCGTTATTTCTCTGTATAAACTTGTTTACCTGTGCATCACAACTCAAGACCGGGCTAGAAGTGTCAGTAAGCATCATCTGCTGGCCGGTTTTGACAATAATTCTGACTACAGTTAAGGGAAGATAGTTCCTCGCAATGACTTCAGGGCCATTAATACTCTCCAACAATAGAAGAAGAGATTCGAGGCACTCCATGGACTCATGGATTATGGAGAGCTCGATCAACGTTAGAAGAAATCTTTCTGTTGCAGATTTGTCGGTCTCAGCTGCTTCTCTATATTTTCGAATAGGTGGCTCCAGCAGTCGTGCATCGTCATTTTGGATCGCTTGATAAATAACATCGGAATCTTCCAGATTCTGACAAGTATGTTGCATGAAGTGATCCAAGATCAAGGAGCGTCGAGAGGTGAAAAGGTTGCGAGACAAGGTCTCTGTGATTCTCGTGATAGATGTTTGTACACATCCCATGTCATGGATGACTTTTGCCTGGCAAGAAAATTGCGCTTCCCGAAGCTTGATTGTAACATCATCGATGACAGTCGCATAAGCCTGATCAGCAGGAAAAGAATTGAGCTTTTGGAATAATCTTTTGAATCCCTGCGAATTCACAGTCCCATACCAGCGCAGCTTCTCAAGAGCCGCGCGAAGCTGGAGGAAAGCTCCTAAATGGAAGCGTAACTCTTCGACGTCCCCAAACTGCCATTTGTTTTGTTCAAACAAACTGGTGCTCGATGAAAAGCTTAAAGCCTCATTCCATACGGCGGAATACGCCTTCTCGTAAAATGCTTCCACATGGTCGATACCGCGAAGCAGATCATCGAGAATCTCTGAAAGACAGCGTTATTCAAAAACACGAGACGCTTTCAAGTCACGGTTATTTACCTCTGAAATCTGAAGCCCCGTTTGAATCCAAAAAGTTTGCTCTGAGAAGTTTTATTTTTTGTTTCAACCCATTATAATCCAAGTAGTAACTAGCCCAACATAGGACTTGGTGTTTATGTAGGCTTCTTCCAAATTTCATAATTTATCCGTGATATATAAGAATATAATACGAGTGGGAATCTACGGGGATGACATTCTCTTATATATTTATTGTCTTATGGTCTAGCCCCTTAATTCGAGTGTGACGAGTCTCATCTTATGCCAACACATAACCCTACCTTACTCTTTGACTGGTGATTGGAAGGATGCAGTCTGACACTGCCGTCCATGGAAATATTCCTGCACTAATAATCACGCAGAGTCAGTCGACGAATTATTTCTCAGCCTTGAATATGTGGTTTTCCGAAGGCTGTCCAGGGATTCTGTTATTAACTGAATAGCCCCGCGGTTGCCGTCGTAATTCTTTGTTGAGAAAGCAGAACTCAACTTTCGAAGGTTATGGATCCTTTGTCTATTATTGCCAGTTCCATAGCAATCGCTACTCTGGCTGCACAGACATGCGATGCTTTTTCTACTCTACGGGGAATAGCCAAAACCCTACCAGGCAGAATGCATGCACTTAATAATGAAGTGGCAGATCTTGAACTAGTCCTCCATGAAGTGGCCACAGCGTTTAAGGAGAGACAGGATTTACTTGTCAGTGAACATGACAAGGAAAAGATTCCTATCCTTCTACGACATGTGCGTGCCAAACTCCTGGAGCTCAAGACTATTATTGAGCGTTTTACCGAATCAGCAGAGAGATCTAATTCGAAGTTGTCGTCTTTTTTTACCGCGCGCGAATTTAACAAGGAACAGCCAAGGCTGGCACAGCTACAAGAAGATATAAAATCAGTCAAATGCAACTTGAATATTTTACTTGGTGCTTCTAATTCGTGAGTGTCTAATCAGACCATACCTCAATAAACTAGAGCCCTACTAGCCTTACCTTTATTTTACGATGATACATAGCCCTGTGTATTCTCGCAACTGACCTGGTTACCTAGGCGTGACATGGTGCGCATTAGAGTCGAACTCGAAGCTCTATCGACGGCCACATCCCATATTCCTGAGGAACAAAACGCTTTACGGGATGAGTTGATAAACAGTCTGATGACGAACCAGGGCACTCTCATGAACTTCATGGATAGCCGTATCAACCAGATAGAAGAAAAGCTGAGGCTCCAGTCCGAAAGTATCGAAAGAAATCAGAGCATACAAATGGGTCTTGTTCACAGACATCCTGCTCGTCGTCGTCAATCTCCCCCTCGGATTTCCCAAAACGTTGATAACAACTCTGTCGCTTCCCAGGGTATAGGGGTCAGAGTGAATCAGTACTCATTTAAATGTCGAGCTGGATGTGGGTGCTCATGTCATAAGCAGAAGAAATCAAGTACTTCGTCTTTCATGAATCGAGTACTTGGTCAGTTTTTCATAGGCTATGCCGGTCTACCTATGGTTAGTCCGAAGTGTGACAGTGCGGAATGCGAAAAGGCCCAAGTACCAGTGGTAAGCGTCGAGTACTGGTTCCCTCTTGGCTTCTGCTGGTCCAAAATTGTCCAATTTCAAGTTAGTTATCGCTCCAACACTGGCCCGCAACTTAGTCTTTCTATGCTTCGGAGCGTGCCAGACACTGCGCCCTGTGTGGAGTTTGCTTTGCATGGAAACATCGAAGGGCTGAAAAGCCTTTTCCGCCGTGGAATGGCTTCTCCTTTGGATGTTAGCGTTACACGTGGTTATTCTCTAGTTCGAGTACGCACTTGAACTCAGTCCATGTCGGGAGCCGAGTTGTGCTAACACCGCATAGTGGGCTTTGTATGGAAAACAATACCAAACAGTAAAATTTTTGGTGCAAGAAGGAGGAGATGCCGATTACAGGTATGTTCTCACCGCAAGTATGCAACATTCCTGTTCTAAGCAGATTTAAGGCCACGATCTCCCTACGACAATAGCCCGCGTAACAAAGCCTCGGACATTGTTCTACAAGGAGGTCTTGCAAAAGAAGACGAAGAGGCCCTGCGCTGTTTGACGCAGGGAAGCGACTGGATCGATGATCAGAATTTTAGCAGAGTTCACAAGATAGTCTGCGGACTATCTTTAGAAAGCTTGGACGAAGCGCTGCTTGCGGATCCAGAAAGCATCGACACCAGAGATGCGCTTGGCCGAACACCTCTCCTCTGGGCAGCAGCCCGGGGGGATGCCAAAAGTGTTGTGACACTTCTTTCCCACGGCGCAGATCCAAACATCCTTGATCATCAGCTCGCGCCCCCGGTATCATATGCCGCCGACCGCGACCATGCAGTTTGCGTGAGGCTTCTTCTTGAGGCAGGGGCCGAGACAGACCCTGTCTTACCAAATGGCTATATTGGTGGTTCTGCATTAAACTGTGCTGCACGAAATGCCACCGATCCCCTCGTTCTCAAAACACTTCTAGATTTTGGCGCGGATACAGAATCAGCCGGCGTTGATGGTCGTACTTGCCTGATACATGTTGCGCGCACAGACAATGCGAGTTTCGCAATGCTCCTTCTCGAATACGGGGCTAATCTAAATGCCATCTCGGCTTCGAATCAGACGCCCTTGACCACAGCCATTATCAATAACTCCCATAATGTGCTGCGACTACTTCTCGATCGCTGGTCTGAGTATTCCGAGTGTCCCCGTCTCAAGGGTCCCCATCTTCTTCAGGTTGCAGCGCTCTATGGCGATGTTGAAACTTTACACATCCTTGCTCAAACAGACCACTTCCGACTCAAGTATGACAAGGACTTTTCCATGGGAGATTTTGCCGAAAGGCTGAAAGACAGACACGATGTTTCAGAAAAGCTTATCCTTGCATTTGAAGAGCTCTTGGCCGTCATCAATACTGAGCCCAAGAACGTCCCCGATGAGCACGATCTAATGGAGAAAGGGCTTTGGAGCTGGCATGCCAGCCGTGTTGGCAGTGCTTGCGGAAGCGGCTTGGAGAAAGGTCCGCCGAAGTACTCAGTGACTTATTCGATTGACAGTCAGAGCAGTGGTAGCTGCGCTTTTGAAGATGCATTGGAGAAAGTTGATGGTAGCGACGCCGAAGTGGAGTTGGAAACAGAGAAGGATGCAGAGGCAGAATATGGGTGAACTGAACCGGACATGATCACTTTAGTGTCCATCATGTCATCCATTTCAATGAGAAGGTATTTGTGGCCGTTGTGGCCGTGGTGCCCGGGGTTCTTTTGCTTGATAGCTAGCTAATATTAGACGGGTTTTCCTTTCCCATATGCTTCAGCGCACTTTCCGTGTTTCCCTCTCTTTCCTCGGATATTTATACTTCAATACCTCATCATGATAGACAATCTTTCTGTCCAGCAGCCAATACAGATTGGCATAGTGGTATAGATAGGGTGCTGTGTGCGTCACCCTTTGCTATAACATATAGTTAGTAGATAGTTGGACAACGGGCCCATAAACACTGCTCCAGTTTCAAACAGTAAGTTCTAACTCACTGCACCTCACTATTTCCAAAATTCCATAATATAATCCAGCGGGCTTAGCCGGTACTAATGGTTATAGTCACCCGCATGCTCCTATATGGTTAGACAGACTAGTGAACCCTTTTGCAGTTCAACAGCGCTATGTTGAACTTCGAACAGCACTAGGGCTGATTTTTCAATAGGTGCATGGAGTATCGAAAGTGGTAAATCTTACCAAAATAGTTATAACTTTCATAACACGAGAGGGAAGTTCATATAGGGCCAAGCATTAACATATCGGCCCGCTATTTTTCCTACAGGGGTTGACCGCCTTTGCTGACATGACAACATTGAAAGTTCTTTTTAGTTCTTCTTCCAACTTACCACATTCTACAATAATACCTCTGTTTACCCCCCTTTTTATTTCCCCGTATCATAATGTTCCAACGAACCATCCTCAGACAAAGCCAGGCTGTCAAGTCTGTGCTTTCCTCCAGCTATACTTCAGTCCCATTGGCCGCCCGCCAGACATCTCGGTTACAGCCACAGATCTCCCGACCTCTTGCTCGCCTACCGACCTTCCGATTCTACTCTACTGAGAACCAGAACGGCAAGGACGAAGCCGCGAAGGAGAACGAAAAAGAGAATGGAAAGGGAAACGGAGCTTCCGAAGCCCAAGAAGCTCCCGAGGACCCCGTCAAAAAGGAGCTCGAAGAGAAGAAGAAGGAAGTCGTTGACCTGAAGGTAATACTTTGAAACATTATAATCTTCGATTACCTTGCACTCACACATGTTGGATGCTCTCCGGCTACGAGTGCACCATTAATGAACACTGTTAATCGTCTCGATTAGGATAAATATGTCCGCTCGGTAGCGGATTTCCTCAACCTCCAGGAGCGCACCAAGCGAGATATGGAGAATGCGCGCACTTTCGCCATTCAGCGTTTCGCTGTCGACCTCCTCGAGAGCATTGACAACTTCGATCGCGCTCTCCTCGCCGTCCCAGCCGACAAAGTCAATGCTCCTGAGTCGCCTGAAAACAAGGACCTCTTGGATCTCGTTACCGGCTTGAAGATGACCCAGAACATCTTGATGAGCACTCTGGGCAAACACGGCTTGCAGAGATTCGACCCGGCCGAGAAGGACGAGAATGGCAAGCCGCAGAAGTTCGACCCCAACTTGCATGAGGCCACTTTCATGACCAAGAATGAAAGCATGGAGGATGGCGACATCATGTACACTCAGAGCAAGGGTTTCATTCTGAATGGCAGAGTTCTGAGGGTAGGTTTCTCGGGCATCCCCTTAGTATTCGCTCGACTGTGCTAACTTTTTCCCTCTCAGGCTGCCAAGGTCGGTGTTGTCCGGAACTCATAAAACCTCCGTCCTGACTCCACCTTGGCTTAACGACCACCCAACATGGCCTTTTGGATGCCTTCGTCCACTCCTCGACCTGTATAATACGCATCTCTGACGAGAAAAATACTCAAATTGTCTAATCATGGACTTTTTGAGGCACCATTTACCTCATCTTGAAACAACTGTGTATGAATACACCTTTTATTTTCTTCTTTCTCGAACCCATCGAAGGCGAATGGGTTAATTTCTAGGTATCTCTTCACTCTCTCCTCACTCTGTATATTACAAGCAAATATTGGCGGCACCTGGTTGTTCTTTATGTCCCCCATAGTGTTTTATGTTGGAAGGTGGTTTGGAACAGGCGTGGGTAATCACATTTGCATGGCATCTGCATCACGTTTCTGTATGTTTTGGAGCCGGTTAGCTATGCTGGGGATTTATGGGTTTAAATTTAATAGAAAAGTTGACGAGTATATATGACTTGTTGGGTCAGATTTGAATATCTTGACATCCTCTATCAAGTGTAAGAGCACTAAGTCAGGTGTAGAATCACGCTGAGAGTAGATATATAGGTTGAATACATAATATTGTACAAAGTTATCCACATAAACATGCTTTATCAATACAATCACCTCAACTCAACCCCAAGCAATTCAACCAATTTCCCTCTAACCTGATTATGCAAATCATTAGCCTCCTCATTCGTCAATGTCCTCTCCAAACTCCTATAATTAATCCGATAACACATGCTCTTCCGACTAGTCTTCGGATGCGTAAACTCATCAATGAGCTGAACATCCTCGACCAAATCCCCCGCGACCCCACGGACAAGCTCCATAATATCATTCTCATGAACAGGTACCGCACCACCAGCTGAACTCCCACCACTAGCCGACGCAGAAGGGAGCCAGAATGCTACGTCCTTATAACAGGCAGGGTGTTTAGAGAAGGGTTCGAAGCGGGTGATTTTCCCGGCTTCGAATTGAGAGAGGAATCGCTCGTCGCGAGACCAAAAGAGTCGGATATCGCGGATGTTGAAGAGGAGCATGGCGATACGTTCGAGACCGAGTCCGAAGGCCCAGCCTACGTGGTGGGGGACGTCGGAGTTGACGAGGAGTTCCTGTTTGATTATTCCGCAGCCTAAGATCTCGAGCCAGTCTCCTTGCCAGAAGACTTCGAGTTCCCAAGATGGACTGGTGAATGGAAAGAAGGCTTCGACCCAGCGGACTTTTAGCGGTTCCGGGGGCTGATCGCTCCCGCTGGCGGCTTTGCTGGCTTCTGTGAAGATCTTGATGACCATTAATTCGAGGGATCGTTTGAGATGCGCTGATAGAGCTTCGACTTCGTCGGCAGAATGGTGGTGTGACTGGAGTGGGTTACGTTGTGGGTGGGTGGTCGGGTTGGGGTCTTCGACGATGACATCGTGGGCAGGGAGAGCCTTAAGATCCTTCTCAATTGTAGCGGTAGTCTTACTGGAGTGCTTCAATGGGTCACTTTCAGGTCGCTTCCATAACCTAGCTCCCTCCATCTGATGAAAAACAGGATAATGGCTGCGATCGATGGCGTCTCGCCTGTACACATCAGCCACGACTGTGTATCCCGTTTCCTCCGGCCGGGTGTTCTGATTATTGTTGATTTGACGGAAATACGCTTGTTGGTGTGCGCTCGTGTGCGTCCTCAACACAGTTTCATTGTTGATGTAGTAGGTATCTGTCCGACTGCGGCCGGGGTGATCAGGCGCGAAACCGAGAACATCGAAGTTCAGGGCAGTAGATACGACGGGATATTTTTCGACGTAATTCCCATACACGGGGTTAGGGAACTGGCTTTCGATCAATCGTCGTGTAATGGTAAGAGGGTGGTTCTCGTCGAGGTATAGACCCCGGCCGATATGTGATAGGATTGTTTCCGACGCGTTCGTCCATTGGTCTGTTCGGTAGGTCTTGCCATCGATGCTGAGTTGCTTCTGAGATTTTGCACTGGTGGTGGATGCTGAAGCTGCTGTTGCTGTGGCAGAATTCTCCGATTTGCGATCAGCTGTAGAGCTCCAGTCTCTTCTGTTGATAGCCCGTCTATCCGGGATATGCGAAAGCGGGAGAATTTGTCGTCGAGGAGGAGTAATTGGCCATCTGGAGTAACTGGCACGTAGCGCTCTGCCGGTAGCAAATAGACGCATGTTGAATCTTGCCCCGTGGGAGCAATTGAGAGGAGCTGTTTTGTTTGGATGATTGGATGATTGAGATGATTTTCGAAGCAGCACCGGGCCGGCGAAAAGAGTTGCCGGATGACTGGGGCATTTACCAGCCTTACAGCCTTAGATCCGGGGTTAGTCTGTGCATTATCATTCTAGATTCCTCTATTTTTTACCAACAGCAAGAATAATAATTATTTCTTCCTACATAGAGTCCCTCGGCGACTTCCAACTTGCACCGACGACAGCAACGCCTTGCATGCCAATCCCGAGGTCTGATTGGCCAGAATGCACGAGTGGCCCTCGGAGTCTTGATTTATCTCCGGCGCAAAGATTAATTCTATGCATTCTCCATTTTTTTTCCTGCTTGGGGTCTTTAAATGAACACCCACTCTCCTCCGTCTCCCTCTTTGGATGCTACCATTTAGCTCGACAAGATGGCCAGCAGTGGAAAGTTGGAGGCGTCGCAGCCTCAACAAGATGTCCAGTCGCCTCCTGTGAGCAAGGCTCATAAATATCCATTTTGGTTTGGTGGCTCGGCCTCTTGTTGTGCAGCTGGTGTTACTCATCCTTTAGATCTTGGTATGACTCCATTTCTCGATTAGGACTTGAATATGCTGACTGACATTTGCGCTGCAGTGAAGGTATTTCTCATCGATTGGGAGTCTTAGCTGACTGGCGCTAATCTATCTCGATTTGAAGGTCCGGTTACAAACGCGAGGTCCTGGCGCTCCAACGAGCATGATAGGTACCTTCGGACATGTTGTCAAACATGATGGTGTCCGAGGATTGTATAGAGGTGTATGTGTTATTACTCTATAATCCTGGCTATGCACAAGAGAAATTGGGACTGATCAAACTCCAATGGCAATTTTAGCTCTCAGCCGCCCTTTTACGACAGATAACATACTCCACCACTCGGTTCGGTGTATACGAGGAACTAAAATCGCATTTTACGTCCCCGTCATCTCCCCCAGGCCTCTTCACTCTTATCGCCATGGCATGCACCTCAGGTTTCCTAGGTGGGATTGCAGGAAACCCCGCCGACGTTTTGAACGTGCGAATGCAATCCGACGCCGCACTCCCGCCCCACCAGCGCCGAAACTACAAGCACGCCATCGATGGTCTCATTCGGATGACTCGTAGCGAAGGTCCAGCGAGCTTGTTCCGAGGCGTCTGGCCTAACTCGACACGAGCCGTCCTCATGACCGCGTCGCAATTGGCATCCTACGATACCTTCAAGCGCATTTGCATTGACAAGGCTGGAATGAAGGATAACTTGGCCACGCATTTCACGGCCTCATTTTTGGCCGGGTTTGTCGCTACGACGGTCTGCAGTCCCGTCGATGTAATCAAAACCCGCGTCATGAGTGCTTCCCCTGCCGAGAGCCAGGGTCAGAGTATCCTCGGCCTTCTGCGTGATATCTACCGCAAGGAAGGCCTAGCTTGGGCTTTCCGTGGCTGGGTTCCAAGCTTCATTCGTTTGGGACCGCATACTATTGCCACTTTCCTCTTTTTGGAAGAACATAAGAAGTTATACCGCAAGATCACTTCCGCATAATCACAAAGCTTAGACTAGACTTTTTGGTTTTGATTCTATTTCTTGGTCTGCATGATTTGGCGAAACATTTTGGACAGGAAAAGTTGGTTTTTTCTTTTCTGTATATACGGCTTTTGACTTTCATCGGGCTGTCGCCTTATTAGGTTCTTTCGGCTTTCGTCGATTACGCCGAATTGGCCCATCGTGGGATATCCGTGGATGATGGGTCGATCTATGAGCATACCATTTAGATCGCCTGATGTTTGGGAAATACTTTTAAGACTGGAGGGCAACACCCGTTTGAAATACCGGAGTTGCTCATGCGAGTTAGGAACCAGGTACATATAGAGTATAGACTTAGATAGCTGACGAAGAAATGCATGAATCTTTGATATGTGGATGGCTTATGCTAATAAACCAGGAAACAAAGCTCTTCTCGTTATAATTGATAAAAATCAAAGTATCAATTACTCATGCACGATATATTAGCCAACTTCTTTACCATACTGCAAGAGCACAATTGCAAATCCTAAACAGATATATACACGCCCACAAATAATCCAACGAGACTGGATTTTCATTGCATTTCCCCGCTTGACTAGGTAGAATACATATTGAGATTGTCAACAGAGCTTGAATTCAATCAACAATTGAGCCGAATCTACCGGTCCAGATGAGCAGGGAAGTTGCCAGCTTCTGCAGGTGATTGTCAGCAACAGCGCCGGACGAAAAAGGGTCGCAATTCTGGATTTCAAAGCATATACGTACCGCGCTGACTGTCCCACCTGTCGGTCCAGGTCTTAGGGCAGATAGAGCGGAAGGCGTGGTAGAACTGTGACCATGTCAGATAACAGATCATAATAGAAGTCTCAATAATCTTGGCGATGGAAAAGTACCTGACGGCAGGGGCGGAATTCCTCGCCCTTGGCGTTGACACACTTGTAGTAGTCGACGTAGTTCTGCCAGCAGTGCTTGGTCCTGCGTTCAGTTAGTCATTTATCTGTGATTGGTGATATATGGTATTGATGAGCGTACTGGTTCATCTGAGGGAAGCGGGCGTCATAGCCTGAGTAGACACGAGTTTGTCAGTTTCTGAGAAACGACTCCTCCAAGTGGAAACCTCCTCCTAGGTGGCTCCGAAGACAAATCGACCAATGTAAAATTAATCCTACATACCGACTATGCAATTGGTTAGCAATGAGCTGCGATGCGCGATCCTAGACCAGGGATTTAAATCAGGCCACTTACCAGTGACGAACTTGAAGGGCTTGGTTTCGAGAGGCTCTTCGGGATCGGGCTCAGGAATGTTACTCATTTTGGCGGCGAGAGGACAATAAAGTCTCTAAAAGAGTGATTGAGAAAGACGTGGGGACGGAATGAGGGTCGGAGGTGAGGCAAAGTGAGGTTCAAAGGGAATTAGAGAGGAATCGAAGCTAAGTGCAGGTGGAATGGAAACCTTAGCCGGGAGGGACCGCGGGCGGTCTAGCGAGACCTCAGTCAATCAAAGTCAGGCAGGCCATCATCAATTCCTCCCGATCCCTTCAACTACTGAACTCCTCGCCTTCTTCCCACGCCACTCCACTCAATCCTCATCCTTCATCATGTATCCGTCTCAGATTTTGAGAATGCAGAATACTCGTCCCCTTTATACTGCCCCTGTGAGTTTCGTACCCCGTCTGGTTTTGGTTGTCCTGCTGCTAATGTGTGTTTAGAAGGGAACCAACAGTGGTATGCGATCCTTGCTTGAAATGAAGCTTTCATGATGGAAAAGTCAAGCTATTGTAGTTACCTTGATAGGCTAACTTGTTGCTCTAGCTCACACTATCTCTCAACGTCTGAGGACTTTGAAGAGAGTCCCCCCGGAGCTGATCCCTCTTGGTATGTCAATTTCCATTGAATAACCAGTTCATTTACATTATCTAACTATTGTTTAACTAGGTCTTGTACTTGGGTATGTTCTTCTCTGACCCCTGGTGATTGAAAACCAATGAAACCCCGCTCTTCCACCCACATCCAAGAGTCTGCTAACGCAGTCACCAGTGTTGCTGTTGGAGCTGCCATCTACTCCAGCATCAACAAGCTCGTATCCGACAAGACCTTGCGCCTTTACCGCAACAAACCTGAGGACCGCGAGCACTAAATGTATTTTAACGTTTCTTTGCGTTGGACTTGGCGACCCGTATGTTAATTTCTGTGGGGGACATAATGTCACAAGGGAAAATTGACCCCGCCGAAACAAATAATGGGGGAAAGTAGGCTCGGTTTTGGGGCGTGTGTATGTATATAGTGTGGCTATTCAATGGAGGGTTCTGCGGGTATAATAGTTAACCATGTTATGGTCGCCTGGTCCCTTTCTTGTCTCGCTGGGTTCTCTTGGTGTTCATTCAAGCTTTGGTCCAGCAACATCTAGCTCTTCCAGACCCTGCATTGGGTCTTGAGGCCCTTCGCTTGTACCCAACCTAGCTTCCTCTGCCGCTGCCTTGTCTCCTTCGCTTACGGCGTATTTGGCTAAGTAGCCTCCTACATTCGATAGTCAGTAAAATCCTTCTTCGAGCTGTAGAATGGTATATACCTGTTCCCATATAGCTGTCTTGCTTCCCAGCCCTTCGTTGCTATCCTTCTGCGGTTTGGCAGCAGCTACCTTTATCGTGCGGCCGTATAGTTCGCTTCCATCCATATTGTCGATCGATTCCTTCGCGTCCTGCGGTAGGTCGAATTCCACATATCCAAATCCCCGGTGGAGTTCCCCTGAGGATGGAATATCGGGTTTAGGGAGTGTAATATCAACGACTTCGCCGAAAGGCGCGAATGCCTCGGCGAGAGTGTGCGCCGTCACTGCCTGGTCGAGGCCTCCCACATAGACGGTGCTTTTCAGACGCTCTGTTTCGCTCATTGTTTCGGGACGGATAGAAATTAAAGCACCAAAAATTATTTACCGAGCCATAAGAAACGCGAAGGAAAAGAAACTCGATGCGATAAACTGATTGAAAAGCTTCCTTTCGCAATCTCCAGAATTCGACCTTGGACTGATATCATGTGATATATCCCAAAGTGGTTTAGCGTAAATAATCCCCAGCGAAGATTAAGGGTTAAGGACACCTCGTCGGGAGGTTCATCATCGTCTATTCACACCCCTCGACTACCGTTGTTCTTTTGCGAGGGGAGGTCTGTTCTTGGGCTCTATTCTTCTCTTCTTGTTATATTATTGCCCTCTTTCTTTGATGACCTTTTTTGATCCGATTTAACTTTGTTTCTCCTACCGTTTACATAGTTTACCGTGTCCTTAGTTGCTCAACATGGTGCGTCTGAGGGAAATCCCCCGGACAGCCAGCTTTGCTTGGTCCCCTGGGGCAGCTTCCCCATTGGTCGCTACCGGAACTCGAGCCGGCGCCGTTGATGCCGATTTCTCAAATGAAACATGTCTTGAGATCTGGGATCTCGGTCTGAACCGTCAGAACGGCAACGACGAGTTGCGGCCAGTGGCTAAAATTGACACTGATTCTGGGTAAGACGCGCTAATTGGATCGTTGTCTTCGAATAACCACGGTATACTAACTTGTATTCTCATAGTTTCAACGACTTGGCGTGGACCGAATCCGACGATAACAACCGAGGCATCATTGCCGGTGCTTTGGACAATGGTGCTTTGTACTTATGGGATGTTGATAAGCTACTTAGCGGTGCGAGGTTTGTTTTTCGCAGCACTACATGTGGCTTTGTTCAATTGACTGACCGGACCAAGTGATCCTGTCATTTCGAGAATGTCAAAGCACTCGGGGGCGATCAAAACTCTCCAGTTTAACCCCAGGCATCCAAACCTCCTAGCTTCTGCTGGCGCAAAAGGAGAGGTATGTTTTTCTCTGAGATTAATACTATGGGTTATATACGTCTAACTCATTATCTGTGTAGCTTTACATCTCCAATCTCAATAACCTCGACGAAACATACCGCCTTGGTAACGTTGCGCGAGTGGATGATATCGAATGCCTGGACTGGAACAAGAAGGTGTCACATATCTTGGTTACCGGCAGCAGTGCTGGCTTTGTCACTGTTTGGGATGTCAAATCAAGGAAGGAGAGCTTGACCCTGAATAATGTGGGCCGGAAAGCCGTCAGTGCTGTGGCCTGGGATCCTGAAAGGGTAAGATATCTTTACGTCCTTATGGATTTATGTTCGGCTCTCTGACAGTCATAGCCTACCAAACTTGTTACCTCGACTCCCCTAGAAACGGAACCAATGATCCATGTCTGGGACCTTCGAAACTCTCATGCTCCAGAAAGGGTAAGTTTTAACTCCTTCCTGGGCTACTTTGTGGCAGTATCGTTGACTCAATGTATTTAGACGCTGCGAGGCCACGAATCTGGGGTGCTGTCGTTGGCGTGGTGCAATCAGGATCCGGACCTCCTTCTCTCTTCTGGAAAGGATAACCGTACCATCTGCTGGAACCCCCAAACTGGACAAGCCTACGGAGAGTTCCCTGTTGTCACCAACTGGACATTCCAAACCCGTTGGAATCCGCATAACCCGAACTTCTTCGCTACCGCATCCTTCGACGGTAGAGTCTCAGTTCAGACGATCCAAAACACACGCACCGAAACTGCGGAAGCCATTGCGGATCAAAACCAGGCGCTTGATGGTGAAGATTTTTTCGCGAAAGCCCAAACTCAGCCCCAGATCTCCACCTTCTCGTTACCCAAGGCCCCTCGATGGCTTGAGAGGCCATGCGCTGCTTCCTTCGGCTTTGGTGGCAGAGTTGTCTCAATCGGATTGGCCGAGGGAGGAAAGCGGGCGTCGAAGATTAAGATCACTCCGTTCCAGGTTGATGAGGCCGTCGGAAATGCTACCGAGACCTTTGAGAATGCGCTCAAGGAAGGCGATCTTAAGAGCATCTGTGCGTCAAGGGCTGAAAACGCTGCAAGCGACGAGGAAAAGGCGGACTGGAAGGTCATCGAAGCTTTGATGTCGGAGAACCCTAGAAAGGGCCTTGTGGAATACCTTGGGTTTCAGAGCCAGGCTGATGAGGCCGCTGATGGGCTAGCTAAACTCGGCTTGAATAAGGAGGGCGAAGCCAATGGAGATGCGGAGAAAGAGCCTCCTGCAACGAAATCAAAGAAGCACAAGCGCATGCAGTCGATGTTTGACGCAACACCGGAAGCTGATAGCTTTTTATCCGACCTGTCCGCATCGAAGGAGGCTCGGACTAACGATCCTTTCCAGATTTTCGGTGGCTCCGAATCTGAAGCCGAGAAAGTGATAACACGAGCTCTCCTGTTGGGTGATTTTGAAAAGGCTCTTGATGTGGCCCTTAAGGAGGATCGCATGTCAGATGCGTTCATGATTGCCATTTGCGGCGGTCAGAAGTGCATCGAAAAAGCCCAGGAGCACTACTTCTCGAAACATGCTGAGGGGCCCAATTATATCCGCCTGCTTTCGTCCATTGCTGGCAAGAACCTCTGGGACGTTGTGCATAATGCGGATTTGTGTAACTGGAAGGAGATCATGGCGACTCTTTGCACATTCGCTGATGAAAAGGAATTCACTGATCTGTGTGACGCTCTCGGTGACAGATTGGAAGAACGCATCCGAAGCACTGATGATAAGAGCGGTCGAAAGGATGCTTCTCTCTGCTTCCTAGCTGGTTCCAAGCTGGAGAAGGTGGTTGCAATCTGGATTGAAGAGCTCCGGGAGAACGAACAGAAAGGTATTGAGGCAGCTGCCGGTACATCGAGCTTCTCTATCCACGTTCGTGCTCTGCAACAATTGATCGAGAAGGTGACTATCTTCCGCCAAGTCACCAGCTTCCAGGATGTAGAACGGAACAAGGAGGCCGACTGGAAACTCAGCATACTCTATGATAAATATATTGAGTATGCGGATGTTGTTGCAACGCATGGCCGTCTGCAGATTGCACAGAAATACCTCGACTTGGTTCCTGAGAAGCACCCGGAGGCCGAGGTTGCAAGGAACCGCATCAAGCTAGCTATGAGGCAGGCAACTCCTCAGAAGCCACAGGCTAATATTCCCGCAGCCAGAACATCTAAGGCTCTACCAACCCAGCCGAGCCCGTTCCAACCCCAGCCAGCCGTCACGTCAGCAGCACCAACTGCTACTCCTGTCCAAAACCCCTACGCTCCTCCAACTGTTGCAAGTCCTCAGCAGGCGAACCCCTATGCTCCTGCTGCCGCGACTGCGGCACCACAGGCAGCAAACCCATATGCGTCTTTAGCTGGTGGTGCTTATGCTCCTCCTACGGGGTATCAGGCTCCGCAAGCACCGACTTACGGTGCACAACCACGTGGCGCGGCTGTTCCACCGCCTCCTCGCGCATCTAACCAGTCGCCTTCGACTGTTTCGAGTTACGCCAATGCTACAAACCTGCCAGCATGGAATGACTTGCCTGAAGGCTTCACGAAGCCTGCAACATCACGCAGAGGAACCCCTGCCGCGGCCGCTGCCCCTATAAGTTCTCCATTCCCGAATCAATCTCCTCCCATCGCACAAGGACCGCCGCCGCCTGCGCAGCGGACGCCTTCTGTTCCGCCCCCACCGAAGGGCACTGCACCCCCGCCGCGTATGACCTCGCCTCCTTCGGCAGGCCCTCAAGCGACTTTTGCGCCTCCACCGGGTCCCTCTCCTCCTCCCAATCCCTACGCATCATTGCCTCAGACTGCTGCTCCACCTATGCCGTCAATGGGCGTGCCATCAGCAGCCCCAGTTGCCCGTGGACCCTCGCCATATAATGCTCCTCCGACCGTGCCTCCGCCACCTAACAGGTATGCTCCAAATCCGACCGCTCAGTCTGGAAGTCCACAGCTCCAATCACGGGCCCCTATTCCTCCTCCACCTCAAGCAGCTGCTTCCATGTATGCACCTCAGCAGTCTCCGGCAAATCAGTATGCGCCGACCACACCCCCATCGGCGCAAGCGCCCGTTCAACAGGCACCTCCTCAAAGTTCCCGACCGAGTACTGCGTCTTCGCGAAAGGAGTCCCCTGCACCACCCAAATACCGTTAGTACTTTTTCAGTTTAGCCTCATTTTTATCCATGCTAATTATCTTGTAGCACCGGGTGACCGTTCTCACATTCCGGCGAACGCAATGCCTATCTATGAAATCCTCTCTGCGGACATGCAGCGTGTGAGGTCCCGTGCACCTTCATCCTTCAAAGCCCAAGTAGATGACGCAGAGCGACGATTGAACATTCTCTTCGATCGTCTGAACAATGAGGACTTGTTGAAACCAAACACTGTGGCAGACATGGTTGAACTGGCGCGTGCCATTCAAGCCCGTGACTTTGAAACAGCCAAGAACATTCATGTTGATATCATGACCAATCGCATGGATGAATGTGGCAATTGGATGGTAAGTTATACCCAGGAATTGAATTGATATCTTCTTGTTAACATTTGAATAGGTTGGTGTGAAGCGTCTCATTAGTATGAGCAGAGCAACGCCTTAAATTACTCGAAGCAATTAGATTCGTACGGATAAAGAAAATTATTGCGAGTTGGGAGATTATTCACCTATCATGTTTTCGGTTACTGTTGAATCGTGTCGGAGGCAAATAGCGTATCAACTCTTGCTTGGAATGCCTTCATATATTGAATCATTATAATGCGTACATGTCCTGCATGACGTGGATAGTCAATGTTACCTTTATGAATTCTGAGGCTAAACCCTATAGATTTGGTAACTCAATATTGTAGCTGCCTGCAGCGAAGACCCTTGATCTATGGACTTCATGATGTTAGTTACTAAGTTAAGTGAACCTGCACCATAGCCCCCCTGGGAGCGGCGGCAACCATACGAGCACAGAGAAGATGAATAACAAGGACGATGGAGCTTCTGCTCCTATGTGTCCTAGCAACCAGAAGCGTATAATCAGCGGCTCTTTACTCGGCCATCTTCTTGCTAACCCTGGCATTGTTGTACTACCCTTCCTAGAGGACCCATGACTTACACGAGCGGCAGGATCAAAACATCATCTCGACATATTCACCACGTGCAGTTTTCAGCTGCTCATGGGCAAGGTCAACAAGTTCTATCCAGCCGAGCCCGTCTTTCTCACCAGCGCCTTGCTCCTCGAGGTCGGCTTGGGCCACCTGCGGCGCAGCACCGAACTCTATCGCC
This sequence comes from Aspergillus sclerotialis, assembly GCA_003589665.1. Taxonomy (NCBI): domain Eukaryota; kingdom Fungi; phylum Ascomycota; class Eurotiomycetes; order Eurotiales; family Aspergillaceae; genus Aspergillus; species Aspergillus sclerotialis. The sequence goes on along the minus strand of MVGC01000211.1, from coordinate 15,504 downwards.
TTCATCATCGGGCGAGCTATCGCAAGCCTGGGCCTGATGTTGCCGACGAGACTACAGAGACCGGAGAAGCCAAAGAAACCACTTAGACTCCAAGTCAATCACCCTGTCTTGAAACCTGGGAGCAGCATCCTTCCTCATATTTGGCAAGTATATGGGATAGTTGAATAGTCAAGTCTATGGATGTTGCTCCTAGGTGTGAACAGTAGGAATAGAAAGGGATTGAAATACAAGAACTGAATAGTTTGGTTTAAGTCAAGGGTGCTAATAGTTCTTTAAGGAGTAATAAGAACTAAAGTCCACTAGTAAAAGAGGTATTCACTAAGAGAGAAATTCATTGTTTTATTTACCTCCCAGAAGTCAACACAACTTTTCCTCCTTCCTCATCACTTCTTTTCTTCCTTCTCTCTTCCCCATCTCCCATCTCATCTCCCATCCCATCTCCCTCTGCCTCTTCACAGTAAAATATGATCCCTCAATCTCCCGAAAGGGGGACAACGCCGATGTCTCTTACCCATTTCCGTCCTTTCTCTTTATATAAATCTATCTATTGCTTTTCAACGCCCATCATCGTCCTGGAGAAAACGATAAACTGTCCTGTTGGCCTGCCGCAAGTGGTGGCTTATACCCATTTCTGTTCTTTCTCTTTTCTTCTCCTCTCTCATCATTGCCAGCTTTACACCTAACCTACGGTTGAAGCTACTATTCTTTCATCTGGTCTACCTATCCTTGTTTTCCAGGTGAGACCCATACGAATCTATCTATTGCTTTCGAGCAACTACTAACGCGTTATTTGATCCTATAGTACACATCGCTATACGCCAGTCCGTGCGCTATCGTCCTGGACAAGACGATAAACTGTCCATTCTCGAACGTCGCTACAAGGTCCTACATATCCAGCCTTAATCCCAGCGATGTCACAGAAAATAAAAATAAAAATAAAAAAAATAAAACATGTCTGATAACTCATCTTAACGCCTTCAGACTACCCAAATCAAATTCAGACAACGACAACATGAATTGAAGATTTGCTCGATAGTCCTTCATTTTCAGCCGAGGTTAAACCCAATCCACCTACCGGCCCAGAGGAACACCACCACTAATACGACCACCCCGACTAGAAGGGAAGTTCCTAGCACTTAACAAGGCTCCTTTAACACCACGAATTTCGGACTTGAAGTTGGATATGGCATCCTCTTCGCCTCGACCAACACCAGTCGCAGTACCAGACCCAGTGTCCATGGTAGTGTACATACCAAAGTTGGAGTTGTAAGAGGATCGACTGTACTGCAATCCATCGAGATAGTGACGCATTTCATTGAGGCGCATGCGCACAGAATCATCTGCATCGCTGGACTTGCTCTCGGACTCTGCGAATTCACTAAGGTGGGAGCGGATGGTTTCGAGGCGTTGAATATGACTCGACACCGTTTCTGTGGGGTCTGGTGTGGGTTTTGCTGATGAGGCGGAGAGAGACGCTTCAGGGGCCTCCGGGGTAGTCTGCGTTGCGGCGTCTCGATGGAAAAGTTCAGTTGGGTCGGACGTGATGGACTCCGAGTCCTCGTCAGTGTCAGCGGCCGCGCCGGATGAAGGGTGAGGCGGGATTGTGGAGACGTTCTGTTCTAGCTTCTCGTTGAGTTTCTTTAGGTTCTCGCTTGCTGTTTCGGCGAGTTCGTGTCGTGCGCTTGTTAGGTTCGAAATCATTGGTTTCACGAGATACTCGCTCGCGCCGTAAATGCCGGCTCCCAACCCGGCGGCGGCATATAGGGTGTAGAGAATCCCTTGAACAGTTACCAATGGTGGTTTCTTGCGCTCTTGGAAGAGAAATTCCGGGTAGGTGATAATGGGCGGGACATCGCGTGAAGGTGCGCTTTTGGTCGATGATGAAGGCGGTGGCGAAGATGGCGACTGTGCTCGAGTGGAGGATGCTGGAGTCTGGGGTTTTTGGGGTGTTTGATCGGACGGTGGCGGAGATGATGATGTTTCTTCTGATGCTTTCATATTCGAATCGTCAGAGGCCTGGGGAGAGGTTTTGCCGTCTTCAACTGGGGTGTTGCTGCTGGCTTCGGTATTGCGCGAAACACCGAGAAGGGTTTGGATCTCGTCATTGCGGAGACCCTTCGACTCTAAGAAAGATATCTTGCAGTCGGTAGAAGCATCTCGTATGGATTCATCCTCTAAAAACTTCGATGCTTGCTCCAGAAGAGTTGACCGTTCGGACGATGTCGACTGAGCATCGGAGGTTGGCGACGGATTGGATGTGGTCTGGTCAGATGTCGCATCATTTTGGCGCTGCTGCCACAGTGGGATGGAAGGGTTCTTCTTAGAGTCGGACATGATGGGGTAATTAAAGTTGCTGAAGTCGGAGGGGAGAAAGGAGAAGAACAAGAGCAATAGTAATAGCGGAGAACGATCTAAAGTCCGGAGAACTCCACGTGAGGGAATGACCTCGGCTGTATTGTATGTATGGGGATGGTATGAACTTGTAGTCTAGTTGATGTAAATCTGGACGAAAATTACAGAAATAATTATGTACAAGTAGGCAGCTTCAAGCTGGATTCTTCTATTTGCATTTATTTTATAATTCCCAAATATTAACGTATATCTCTAGAAATCTACCGTTCAAAATACCAGATTCAAAATAACAGAACAGGTACCAAGAAGTACACCGCTTTCCGGCAGAAACAAGCAAGCATTACACGATCTTCTTTTTCTACAAGAAGTTCATCCTCTTAACTAAACAAACTCTCCGAAGTCCATCCCAGACTGATTGGATTCTTTCTTTCAAGGATCGTGCCCTACCCGTGTGACTTCTATTGATAATAGTCCCGGTAATTGGCAGACAAACCCCCCGGATTCAATTGCGTCCAGCAAATAATTGTCTAAGTAAGTACCACTCGTATTCCCAACGTTTCATCGAGCATGCAGGATATGTTGCTTTTTTATTTCCCTTTCCCCTAAGGCAATATTGGAATCCTAGTTCGGTCTAGTCAATGAAACGTCAACGTTAGAGGGGACTAGAGGGGACTATATTAAACTAAACTCGCTGGCGTGTCCGTTCGTTATGCTATTATCCATGGCCCCCCTGTAATATCCCCAAGATCTCTCCGTTGGCAAGACTCCAAACTTCGGGTGGCGGCGAAAGAGATGGGAGTTGATTGTCGGTGACCTTTCAGATCCCACGACAGCTTCTGGGTATTTGTTCTTTCATCGCAATGAGGTTCTTGCTATCTTCTCATCTCCCTTCCTGCCAGCCAACCTTTCTTTACTGCCTGGCTTCCATTTACTGAAATTCTATTTCCGTGTGGGCTGTGAACAAAGATAATTTCCCTTCTTCTGTTAATCTCACCGTCCACCGATTGATTATTGTCTTTTGCTCTGTATTTTAATTTCCTTTGACCACCTTCTGTTGTTCCTGTTCTCATTGCCAATTGAAACTACCGCTCTTGACTTGCTTACTTCAAGCGTGTTTTTCATTTGTCTTCACCTCCATACATTCTGATCTACTTGACTATCATCCTGTCATGTCTTCACGCCGCTCACTTCGTTCTCGCGCTGTGCGGGATACTCCACCAAGCACCCCGGATTCTAACATGACAACTAGGTCCACCAGACTTACTCGAGGTACTGTTTCCTCACCATCGGTAACAGTTTCTCGGTCTCCGTCAGACTCGCCGGTGGAACCAAAAAGATCCATCCGTTTGACAGTGAAGATGCCCTCTAGCAAGCTCCGTGAAGTTACCAGTGCAAACTCACGTGACTCATCATCAAAACGGTCAGTCAACGTTTTCAGGGACAATCCGGTCATGACAGGCCCTCGGTCAAGTCGACCCAGAAGGAAAATGGTCGAAGTTGATACGAGCGACGAAGAGGACATTGGTGACCAAGAAGAAGACGAAGTTGATGATGAAGGACCTCCCGCTGATGATGATGATGCTGATCCCGACGGGGATATGGATATGGATGATGCTCCACCCCAACTTCCTTCAAGGAGACATGCCAAATCCGCCGCGACCTCCGCACCTACTGGTAAAGGGGTCAAGAGTGTAGAAGCCAAGGAAATGGAGGCTCATGACGACGACGAGGATGACGATGAAGAACTGTCCGAGTTGGAGTCAGACGCCGGAGGCGAGGCGGAAGATCAGGAAGAAAGCGGAGTACCTGATGAAACTGGCAATGTCAATGAATTGGACGACGAAGAGGTCGACGATGATGAAGAGCTTGACAGCGATGAAGCCGCCGCCGATTCTACCAAGATGACCAAACGACAAAGAGGATCGTTGGGAAATGACTTTTTGCAGCTTCCTATGGGTATGTTTAGTAGATTAGAATGCCCCGGAAATGCATGCTAACAGTGTGGCAGAACCTCAGGTCAAGAAACACCTGACGGCGGAAGAGCGTGCTATGCGCCGTGCTGAAATGGCCCGGAGAAGGAAAAACCTAAGTGAGAAACGCAATGAAGAAGAAAAGGTATGTATTTAGAGCGCCTTTTCTTAGCGAACCCTCATCATATGACAGTACTGACAACCGCAGATGGATACCATTAACAGACTCTTGAGAAAGCAAGCTCCCAAACGGCGTGGTCGTGTTTCTGCGGCCGAGGCTGCAATTGCCACTCCTGCAGAGCCTGAGGAGCCTGAGGATGAAAAACCTGACCCGACAGTCATCAGATGGGTGAACAATCGCGAAGGCAGCAAACTTGGCATTCCGGTGGAATGGTTTGGTACTCCTGCGGGACGCATTTTCGGAAATCTTCCTCAAGGTAACGGCAAACTTGTCGAGGAGATATGAGATATGTACACATGGAACGAGCTGGAGCTAGGCGTATTCGGAAAATATTGCATGTTATAGTCATGGATTCCATTTATGTTCCGGAGGATCTGTATTTTTATTATTGAGGACAGCGACATACCCACTACGAACGGATGACACAGGAGTCAGAGCTGTGGTTAATTTCCTGAAATTGATTTACTACCGAGGGAATATAATGTGAAATACAGCATTGATTCCACCTATTGATACAAACAACCTAATGCTTTTTATCCAATTATGCATATCTGTCCTGAATAATAGTACAAGCTTCTGTCTAGACATCACCCAGTAAGTTGTTAAACTCCACCTTATATCCATTTCCTTTCCCACCGAATGATGATTGTATATCTATAACTGAATAGATGGCGCCGTAAGGTGTGAAAGGACCTCGAATAGCACAGGTAGTATCGACCGGTAGTTTTCATCCAAGCCCATTTCCACGCCTCAAAAGGATAACCCGTATATTATGCCTTATCAAATCCAAAACTCCTTTTGCCCATCTAGAAGCGACAAAAAGTCGCATTTAAATATCACCATATATATAACCCGACTAGACAACATCTCCCTTAGCCACGTCCACTTATTTTGTCTTTATTCAGACCAAACTTGAACGCTCGTCACTGCTGATTATCCCTCTGAAGCTCCTTAGCAGTATCCGAAGGCGAAGAATCAGCTCCAGTGGCTGGAGAAGCAGCCTCAGCACCAGCGGTCTGTTTAGTTCCAAAGATTTTCTCCGTCCATGTATTTCGCGGCGTAGATCCTGGGTCTTGCACAGTGATTGGCGAATTCGCGGGATCGGTTCGCACAGCTTCGTTTGAGATTTGCCGTCTGTAATGTACCATCAGTATGTTGTAACTCAATATATAGTGGGTGGCAGGTCTTGATTGCGGAGGTAACGCATAGGATGTGATAAGCAGAGTCCGGAGGATAGAATCGCGTACTTTTGAGTTTTCCTCGCTTGCTCTCGTTGGTATTCTACTAATGCAGGCTGGAGGGTATAGTATGCTATGTAGGGCATGATTAGTTGATGTCATTCATTGCCAATAAGCAATAGTAAGTGGGATGGTCCATAGACATACCTGTACCGACACCGAAACCAATAGCGAGAGCAGCTGGCAAGAGATTAGCTCGAGACATTATAAAGGTACCTAACCAGCAAAGAGCGAGAATGAATTGAAATGAATTGAAATCAATCAAAGAGAGAGACGAGGGTGTTTTCTGGTGGTCTATCGGGTCTCCGAACCGAACCAAACGTAATGCAGCATCACTTTTTTGGATTTTCTACCCGCGTTCCCCACACTTTCTCGACGCGTCTTTCATTCTTTCTATTTACCCCTTTCTATCAATTCAATCTCAACCTCAACCTCAACGAACGGACTCCTATTTCCCGATATACCTTTACGTGTCAATCTCTGCGCCTTTTCAAGTCGATTCTTCGATTTTCATTCCCGACCCCGGAGTGATGTATACGTGAGAAATGGGCATTTGCGTCAAGGATGCAAATGGAGTCATGGCGGGAACGTGGGTTTGTGCCGGACTCGGACGAGGAAGATGACTTTGATAGCCAGGAGTTGATAGATTTGGGGGAGAACGGTCATGGGAACCAGAGTGGTGAGGATGGAGTCGTAACGGGTACGACTGAGGTGGAGTCTGATCGACTTGAAGAGGATCTGGGTTCTTCTAAGGAAACCCCTGGGGATAATGAGAAGGCTATTGCTGATGAAACTAGCCAAGTGAAGTATAATGATGAGGACAGGGGTGAAAAAACTGGCCATCAGGTAGCAGAGCCCGTGGCGGAGTCTGGTAAGGCCGTGGATGATAGGACAGGTGAGGAGGGTTTGAGCTCTCATGAGGAAACTACTGGTGATAATGAGCATTCTGCTGCAAGCCAAAATGCTCTCGAAGGGGAGGGTGTTAACGAGGGTGGAAAAGATGGCACACAGGCAGAAGTACGTCCCTCTGCGGAAGAACCCGTCTCAGCTTCGGAGCCTCCAAAGGAAACCGCGAATGATAAGCCTTCTCTCGCAAGTCAAGCTTCTAGGGAAGATGATAATGTTGTGGACAAGGGTGGAAAGAATGATAATCAGACAGCAGATCCATCTGCGGAGGAGCCCGTTTCAGTTTCGAAGCCGCCGAAGGGGCAGAGTCGGGAGCGGGATGGTACCACTACGGCAGTGAAGAATGCGTTAAACGAAGACGTTACTCTTCGGCCTCAAGATTTGCCAGTTTCCACGAATGCCTGCCACCCTTCTACTCCTCAACCCAAGCAGCATGATATATGGGACGTCCCCAGCTCCCCAGATGAGTTGCAGCTGGACAATTGGCGCGCTGAGAAGCAACCTGCCCACGGTCCAAACGCAAACGATCATGGACGGCCACGGTCGTTGAGTAATGCGAGCAACCAGTCATATCTTTCATCCACACAGGCATCCCTCCACTCTCTACGTTTAGTTGATGATCACAGGCAGGAGGAACAATGGCAGACAGTTCAATCTCAAAGTGGTGATTCGGAAAATATACTCCCGCCGCTTGGTATCCCTGAGCATATTCTACAAGAAGTACAGGAACTGTCCCTTCCGCGAAGATCTATGAGGGAACGCAATTTTAACCAGATGCATCCTTTCCTTGTCGAACATGGCAGGTGGCGAAAACTCATGAAGCAAAGCGGAATGAAGCCATTTTACCTTCCTCAGGATCGAGATACCTTGCGCGCCGCTGCCAATGAGAGCCAGGACCAGGATTTTGTCGATCAACCATCTCAGTCGAGTACTTCTGATCAAGATCCGCAATTTCAGCCTTCCTCTCCAACACATCCACGTCCAATGCACAGGAAACGGTCGCAGCGGGAGTCTCCAAGGCATGAAAACCAGAGGCACCTTCAACGGTTTGAGGGGTCATCAACCGGCAATAGGTGTCGGACCTACAAGCGGCAGAAAACAACCCATCATAGTGCCCAGCATGATAAGTACCAAATTGGGAATCAGGGCTTGCCACAGTCTCGTGGCCAATCTGGCTTTGATATTCTCCCTAGTCCGCCGCGATCGGAAAGCGTTTCCTCTGCGCACACTCCAAACATTTCTGGAGGGCTCCTGGTCCCTGGTGGAATGTCGTCTCCTCCGCTAACAACACCTGTTACAGAATCAAAACGGCAGTCTGCAAGTACTCATTATGCCAGTGCCATGGGTTTGTCAGGATCAGTGAATGATCCGCGTGCTATCGATTCGTCAGTATCTTCCCAGGATGAAGCTGATGTCGATGAGGAAGACTTCGATGAAGAGATTAAGCAACACCGGCGAAGAATAAAAGGTGTGCTTCCAGCGTCTTGGATTCGCCTCGACAAGAAAGAACAAGAGAGACGGACACGCGAGCATCAGCGAAGTCGCGAGTTGACCCACAGGCCCGAGAATGCAAAAGGTGTTGCAAAGAGGGTCAAAAGGAGTAATCCTATTGCCAGATCCGGCACAAGACCTCAATGGACGTCATTGATGGAACTTGCTGATAATGAGGATGAGGAGGAGGGAAATAATGAGAAAAATGATGACCCTGACAACGCGGACCAGGCATTAGCCGACTTCGTTGGGTTTGAAGACCCCTTCAATAATCATGATTTTGATGACGATATCCCAGAGGATAATCATATTGACTACATGTTCCCGCCCGTCCCACGCGGCCCTCGACTTGGCCAAAATAAAAACCAAGGTGTGAAACGAAAACCCGAAAGAGTTGATAAGCACACAGGAGGAATTCAAAAGCGGGCTCGCCTAAAACGACAAACTAGACTTACCGACCCGATATATGGAACTCGAAAAGAAAAGCAACCTTCAAGCACCTCTCGCCAATATGCCGTACTAGAGGCCCCGGATATTGCTCAGCGCCCTCGGAAGGAACAACCACCGTTTCTCAGGGTAGCCGCTCGGCAAGCACGTTTACGCCGAGACATAGGAAGGCGACCTAAAACGCTCAATACTGCTAAACTAGCACCGGCGTTGGGAGCTGGGAATCCTTCTTTCCGTTATGCGCGGAGCGGAGCTCCCCAGCAGGTGAGACTGACACAACCCCCATTCAGTGCTGTCACAAGACAACCGTTGGCGGAACTCTCTGCAAACGAACAGCTTGTGTCAGACAATGACAACAACGGAGGTACGAGTGATGGTCCAACGGTTCCTGGTTCAATAGACCTATCTGGAGAGAATGGTGGTAACTCGTCGCCGACTTCAAATCCAAGCATCCAGGCTTCAAGAGATAGAACCACTTCCAAGCTGCCTCTGGCTTCCCAAGGCTTGGGCAATAAATGGATTACCCGTAGAAGCAATGTCATTTCATCTATGAGGAGGAATGCCCCAAGGCCTGCTATTTCAGAAATAGAAGAGATTGGAAGAAACGTTGACCCGCCGTCATTTTTTCAGAGGACCCTCTCCAGGATCGACCGAGACTATCGCCAGAATCGCGCGGCACAAAGGCAGAAGCCGAGCCGATATCTCGACCAGTTTCTCACTGACAGTGCTTCATCAATTACTCCTCTAAGCAATCGGCAATCAGTTCCAGTTCGGGAATCCAGCGAGTCTAATAGGGGCCCCGACCGTCTTCGAGCACCGCGTCGCCAACTGAAGAAACGCCCTCCGAGGCAGCTGACTTTGGACAATACTGACCGTCAGAAGTCACCAATAACGTTCTTTCGAGGAGCAGACTCTCCTACTGAGGAGGTCGAGTACTTGGAAGCCATTAGTCAAAGGCCAAATAACCTCGGTTTCCAAAATTCATACTCTACTGACTTCGGTATTGTTCCTGTGTGCCCCGGCACCTTTTTCCACGAATCTACCTTCCTAGGCAGCGGAGAATTTTCACATTTATCCAGAATACGTACGCGTGATTTGGATAAGGATGCTGGACTTTTCTCCATTAGCATTGAAGGCCGAAACTGCCGTTGGGGCTCATGGAATGAAACAGTTTCGTCAGAATTAGGCTTTGCCTTCGAAACGCTAATAGAAGGAGCTGAAAAAATGGCTAATCTTTCGGAAGAGGCAGACCGAGGAAGTATCATCACTCAAGGATGCGTTATTTACAGGTCGTTGGTTAGATACGTCACAGAGACATTGTCGTTCACTGATCCTGTTGATAGAACAGGGTTTGTAATAAGAGCTCATGATCTTGTTTCTAAACTCAACGACCCTTTGGCAGCCTCCACTTCTTCCAACACAGCACATAACAGGGAATACGTCTTCAGACTGTGCTGCTACAACCTGGTGTTCGCAACCCAGATATCCCAAATTGCTTCACACGACATTGTGGATCATTCTATTGCCAAAGATATGTTGAATCTTACGAATTCGGTGGCTCGGCAGCTCTTCTCGTTTGTATTGAGTCACGCTGGTTTGTCGGATATAAGGGAATTCCTCAAAGACAATAAAGTTCGCGAATGTCGCGATGCTGGTGTTCGTGACAATCATCCATCTGTGGAGGCCTTCGTCATTGCTCAGCAGCTGTTGCGCAGTGATGATAGCTACAAGGGATGGCTCGAAAACATCATTACGGAGGCCATCTTACCTTTTGGGATCGGAGAACCAAACAATCAAAACAATATACAGGCTTTAGAAGCTGGATGGCATAGATTGTTTACGACACTTCCTCTTAATGAAATAGACCAATTCGGAATTGCCCATGTTGGTTCTCGTTTCAGGGCAGCGTTCGACAACTGGAAATTGGTTCAACGGCTGCTAGGGTCAGTGCCATTCAAAGGTGATCTCAATTCTTCGGCGTATCCTATCTTGGATGTCAAATACTGCCGGGTCCTTTTACACAGGTGCTTCCAGTTGATAAATGACTGGGGGTGGCGAGATTGTAAACCGATCCTAGACACACTCTTTGATATCTTTGCATGGAGGATGTTATACAACTTGCCGCGTGAGGAAGCCTTTGGTTCTCCTGATTTTCTGGAGAATCTCGACCGCAATCCGTCGCTTGCTCTCGCATCACGGGATTCATGTTTTCATATTCTGCTGAAGATCATAGGGAGCGGCTTGCGCTTCATGTCAAAAACATATGACAAGAAGAAGATTCGCAACTTTGCGTGGCGCTTATTACCGAACAACGGTCGAGTTTATCCAAAAGAGGAGCCTCTCCGTCGAGAAGATCTAGATGCATTGAGGAACCACCATGATCTTATCTGTACATTATACTGGGCTGTCCCTGACGGGTGTCGTCCATCTCTCAAGGTGATCGAGAACCTCGTTGACCCTGCCAGGTCCCACCTCGAAACATGCAAAATTAGTCTTAGGTCATGGGTGAGGCTTGTTCGATTTAAGTTGTCAACGCATGAAGATGTCTCTGGGTTGGATTCGTTTGGTGATTGGCACAGCCGCTTTGTGACTGAGCTGCTGAAACAGCATTCCCACGCACGCACCGAAATTGAAACGCAGAGCAATGGAGACAGCCGCTTTTCACATCAAGTCATTGAGACAATAATTGCTCGGAATCAACAGCAGATTGAAGAGTTGCTAAAATCCGCCCTTGGTGGCTTGGAAAGTGCTGTTCAACTGTCTCTGAGTCTGGAGCATGCGCGGAGACTCGTCCTCAAGCTGCCTATAGGAGGGATACTAGACCTTGCCAACCCAAAGTTTCCTCGTGTTAACTCCATTTTGTCGGATGCGCTGCGAATAGTGATAGCCTATACTAAGAAGAGCGACACAGCTGCCAATCAAACTGCTGCGATATCTTCAGATGAGGATAGCCAAGATTATGGGGATTGGAAACTAATCTTTGGAATTGAAGACTTTGGGCCGAAGTCAAACCCCGGTATTGAGCATATACGGGATATTTTTTATCCAGCCGTATCTCGCTTTGCGTCCAATTGCTTTGGTGCGGATCATCCCCCAGAAGATTCACTCCTATTAAGCGTTGTGGATTGTTGGACATCAATCGCGGAAGCACTCGTTAAAAATGGGGAACGCCGCTGGGACAGCTACCTTAACCCATATGAAGGTGACTCTTGGACAGCACTTCGATCGACCGTTCAAACGAGGAAATTTACACCTCAATTCCTTGCAAGCTGCATCGAAAAGGACAGTCCATTCTTCTCCGAATGCAAAACGCAAGTTCTCAAGATATGGATGTCAACTTTGGTCGAAAGAACTTCGATGTTGAAATTCCAACACCGTTTAACGGAAGCGTTGTTGAATCAAGATCCGGAAAATCCTTTGCTGAAGAACCTGCCCTTTTCCAAAAATCGAAACGATGATCGATATTCCATTACACTGGAGGATTTCCGTCAGCGAAGATTGTCGCTCATATCAAGTCTCTTGTCCAACATGCGTGAACATCTTCAAGAAGTGCATGACGTGGATGGAAAGGAACACAAGGAGATGAAACAGGAGTACAGTGAAGCTATACAAGGACTGATGTCGTCTATGAAATCCAATTATCAAGAACTCACCAATGGCGTCCAGTCGGCGCAAGGTGCATATGTTGACTTCGTTCACTGTATTGTTGGGTTCCTGCAGCAGCATACCAGGGATATAAGTGCCATCGATTCTTTCTTCACCGATCCCAAATCATTCCCTCTCCCTTCAGCAGACCCAAGGTACATTGTGGCTAGATTAAAGAGCTACGAACCGAAACTTTCCACTGAGAAGGCCGTAAAGGCTTTAATCGTGTTCATTCAGGGTGTCTCTGAGCGTGCTGCTACTGACAGCGAACAAGTTTATCTGGTTGATCAGCTGCGTGAGTCTATGGCAAACACCTACGAAGGCGGGAGTGTCGACAAGCCAACTCTGCGTGCGGCTTTACTTCAATGCGCATTCCCCGCTTACCTCGAGATGGCGTTCAAGCATCCAGCTGCGTGGATCCTAAGCAGACCAATCTTGCAAACCATCACCCCCATCTTTAAGGAACTCCTGTTCGATATGGACACAACAGACTCCAGCTGCGTCTCATCCGTGATGAACATTTTTACCTCGGTCTTTCAGGCATCATATCAAGCCTTCCAACACCTTACCGACGACCCTGATCTACTCAAAGAGCCCACCGTCCTGATAACCGCCACTAAATTCCTCGAAATGATTACATCCTCTCTTCCCATCGTCGAGTATATAGACCGAGTCACGGAGGTCGGTGAACAGCTTGTGTCGCAAGTCCAAGCATTCCATCAATTCGCACTCTTTGCCTTCTCCCGCCTCCGTGACGAAGCCCTCCCTTATAGCCTGGAAGAATTCATCCGGCTGTCAGGCGCCTTTTCCATCAAAGATGTACCACCCTCGAAGCCAAGTTTTTTCGAGGAACTTCGCTATTCCGCAACCCGCGAACTGAACTCATATATCAGGGAGAACTACTCGCGTCACCACGGCAAATATTACTTTACTCGCCGAGGCTCTCCACAACCTAAGGAGATAGAGATCGATCACTCCGTTGCGGCGTTATTGGAAGGAGCTCCTGGGGTGGTTTTCGAAAATGCAGTTCAAAATTTCCTGAATCGCTCACAGAGCTTGGATCTTTTTTGGTGAAGCTGATTAGGGTGGCTGATCCCCATCCACTTTCCATCTGGTTTCCTGCGAGTTTACTGTTATATACCATTGTTATTTATGACATGATTATTGTATGCATGAAGTCGGTGATTTTGGGCTAGCGTATGGCGTTATGAGATAGACAGATCTGAACAATGCATAATCTGTGTGACTCTAATTGTGAATGGGTTAATATTGAATAACGCTTATGATGAACTTTCTTAAATGAATATAATAACAATCTTCGCTATAACCCTCCTATCCTGTCCTCTCTAGTGCAATCAATAGTACCACATCACATTGAGACTTTTGACAAGGGTGAATACCAGAACGATAATGCTCACTCAATAATATAAAAGTAAAAAGACACCCTATTTATGATCGCTGGCTGAGCTGCAAGCCCTGTTCTCTACAACGGAGTCTATACTATCAGCCTACGTATATTTAGGCGAGCTAGAAAAAAAGACATCCCTGGCACTTGGATAAGAGATAATCAGATTGATTGTAGATAGATAGATAGGTGACGAGAGGTATATGCACCGGAATGGCGTCTGCAACTCATTACAGCCAAGTTGTCTGTCGACTTCAACTGATTAGCAGTACCGAGTGACCGTCCCTCATGACTGAATTTATAGCGACAAGCATTGAGCGTTGGACGACTATGACGTTCCCAAAACCTGACATGATATTGTAACCGAATTGCGAATGCCCTTCGTGATTTTTTTGCATTCATTGGATCACCATCAGAGTGGAATCCATCCTCATGACACATACAAATTAGGGTAACCAGTAACCAACTGATTACCGCGTAATAGACCATACAATTATAATATGCAACCGAACAACATTCAATATTATCGACCACCCTCAGTGGTATTCTGATGTTGGTCATGACTCGAACCCCTGCGATGGAACGGATGCCCTGAGAAGTGCAACACCTTCCTCACGGCATTAGCGACACCGCTGGACCTCCGTCGCTTCGTCTCCGTGCTTCCTCCCGCCGCAGGCCCGTCCTTAGAATCGGTAGGCTTTTTTGGGACCGTAGCATCATCTTGTAATACGATATTCGTATTCGCTGGTTTGGACGGCCACTGTCCGTCTGATTTCCATCCTTGTACCATGGCCTTGGTCACGTCCGCTAGGTTTATGGGAACCGTGGGTGTGAGGCCCTGGACGACGACTTTGCTGTAGATGGATGGGTACATGGATTGGTTGATGGAGGCACGGATAGGATTGGTGTTTGAGATTATAGATGGCACGACAGGAATGAGGGGGTCTTCTGGTTCGTCTTCGGATTCTTCGTCGTCGACAACTGCTTCTTCGCTAGGCGAGGACGCAGGGTGATGGTCTGGTTCAGTGATGGGCGTTTCAGTGGATTCTTTGCGCTTTTCTTCTGCATCTGCGGTCGAGTGGTCACATTCTTTGTCTTGCGGTGCGGATTGGGGTTGTTGTGACCCTTCTTTATCGGCGAGAGTAAGAGCTTCTGTTCGAGAGGCAATAGCTTCATCTTCATCTCCTTTCCTCCCCTCAATACCTCGAGACGAAGAATCAGACACAGCAGAAGTCGACACCGCAGCCGCCGGCTGCTTTCCATTATCCTCAACCTCGTTCCCAACCGCAGCAACAGGAACCGCCCCAGCTCCGGCGCCAGCCCCAGCACCAGAAGAAGCATCAGCAATTTCCTTCCCCTTCCCACTCTTCCCACCTGCCTTCCCCTTAACACACTTCCTCGATCGCGCCCCACACCACGCATCCCGTCTATCCATCCAAGTTTTCAACCCCTTATTCCAGCTCATCTCCTCCTCCATCTGCCTCCTCCTCTTCCGTCGGCGATCAGCTCCAATCCCCGTCTCGTCCTCATCATCCTGCACAGCAGTTGGGCTAGCCGGATACGGCTCCGGATCGGGTTCCGCCTCCAGCTCCGACCCTGAGCTGCCGTATTCGCGGAGTCGCCATTCCGTCACTTCCCTGTCTGCACAGAGTGGGGTGGCGGGAGGGTAGGGGTGTTCTGCACCGGGTTCGAACGTCCAGTCGTTGCGAACGATTTCGCGGATGTACCGTTTTGCGTCGCGGATCGCAGAGTCGCGGGTCTCGGCCGTTGTCATTTTGGGCTTGGGCTTGGAGTCGTTGTGTAGTGGGAACGAAGTTCCCTCGATGTGCGTGTGATTGATTTGGGTGGTGAGGTTTAGGTGGGTAGGAT
>MVGC01000210.1:0-38840 GCA_003589665.1 Aspergillus sclerotialis | reverse complement strand
CAAGGATAGGTAGGTAAGATAGGTAGATGGATTAATAGGTGGGAGAGAGAGAGAGAGAGAGAGAGAAGAAGGAAGGAAGAAGGGGGAAAGAGCTCATTCACTATTTATACTCTTTCTGGAAGGTACCCCCCCCGGTCAAGTCAACTGCTCAGGATTGGATTGGAGTAATGGATATTCCATAGGATTAGATATATGAATGGTAAATGATATTCTCGATGATTGACTTGCAATGGAATACCTTACTAGAGAAATTGAATATCGTTTCTTCATACCTACTAGCAGGCTATGCTTTGCTATATAAGACTATATCTTTGTTTATCCTGTTCAATCCTCTTAGATATTCTCAGGCCATGGGATGAGGATCCATTCTAGCGAGCCTCTTTCGGTTTCATAGTTTAACATAGTCTTTATTTACTCTTCCCAAGTTGGTTTCTATCTCTATTGTAAAGGACTGCCACACCCAGAGCTATCGTCAAGGTTGACTCAGTATCGAATATGGAGATTTCTAACATCTGCATACGAAACAAAAGAGCGCTTGTTGTAGTCTATAGTGCCCGAGAATACTAACCAGTAGCAATTAGTGCCTTCTTTGGGTAGTAGACAATATTGGTCAAAAGATCATTCTTACGAAGACAAGTCAGAGGCAATGCATAGGAAATGACATAGAAATAAGGTGTTGTAGGAAGAATGAAAGAAATGCAGCCCTAATCAATCAAAAAGAGCGGAAGGCGTGGGCCAAAAAAGTGGGGGCGGATCTTCTCTTTCACATGAGCTCTTGATCTCTCCGCTTCAATACCATTCCAACCTCCCCTCCTCCCCACCACTACATTTTCTGTTACATTGTGTCTCTCCCATCACAGGAATGGCTCATTTCTTAAGGGGCAAGCAAGCGGGCATTCAGAAAGATCTGTCCGAGGGCTTGACCCCGGAATTTTTCGCCCTCGATGATGTAAGTTGCAACATTAGTACTTACAAGCTAGGCATCCACCATTTCGGAAAACATCCTAACTTCAAGCAGTTCGCTCGTTGCGGTATAAATTCCCAAATTAGCGCAATCGCATACGATCCAATTCAATCCCTTCTCGCAGTCGGAACCAGTGATACGCAGTTTGGAAGCGGACAGATCTATGTGTTCGGTCAACGGAGGGTCTCGGTTGTCTTCTCGTTTCAACGCAAGGCATCGGCGAAATTCATTCAGTTCTGTGCCGACAAACTTATCAGTGTCGACTCTAGACATGAGCTTAACGTCTACTCGCTTGAATCGAAGAAATTAATTGCCTCGTATACTCCCCCCGGCCAAATTACCGCCTTGTTGACGGACCCTAGTCTCGACTACGCATTCCTTGGTCTGCAAAATGGTATGAAGCTTTGGCAACGGAGTAACAGTAATCTGTGCTGATACACTCTGTAGGAGACATCATTGCATATGACCTCGATCGCGAATCTCCAACTACTTACAAAATCCCCAATCTCTGGGCAGAGCGCAACCCCCGACCTCGACTCTGTCCTGTCATCGAACTATCCTTCTCTCCCCGTGATATTGGCAAGATATTAGTTGGGTATCCGGATGGAGCAGTGACTTTTACATTTAAGCAGAACCTAGCACAGAAGTACTTCGAATACGTGGTTCCTCCCGGTGCTCTGGGTGGTAATTCCGACGTGCCATCTAATGAATTACGCAAACCAAAGCTAACGAGAGCGCTCTGGCATCCGAATGGAATATTTGTGCTTACGGTTCATGATGATAATAGCCTTGTCTTTTGGGACTCCAAGGATGGCCGCAAGATATTAGCAAGGACAATCCAAGCTATCAATGTCGACCAACCTGGTGAGATCTCACCCGTGGTGTCGGGAGTTCCCCTTGGAACCAATGAGCCGATTAAAAAAGTTGCTTGGTGTGTTAAGGAAAATGAGGATGACAGTGGTCTTTTGATAGCGGGCGGTCGTTCAGCATCCGAGCCAGGTAAAGGACTTACCTTCTTAGATCTGGGACCATCCCCAAATTACCAAACGTCCTCTTGGCAATGGATCACGAAGTATTTTGAGGAAATAAAGCAACAGAAAGATCTTCCAACCCCACCGGGGGCGGAGGTGGTTGACTTTTGCCTTATTCCGCGTGCTTCTCCCTATTATGCAGGTGCTCATGACCCCATTGCTATACTCGCTGTTCTCTCCTCCGGCGAGTTGATTACAATGAGCTTTCCTAGTGGACATCCGATAACCGCCACGAATATGATCCATCCCTACCTTTCATTTGTTCATCCATTTGTGAACAAAGTTACATATAACCCTATCGACCGTGATGCTTGGTTGGGGCTTAGAGAGCGCAGGGTTCAGGGGCCTAAGTTCGCTTATGGCGGTGCCGAGGGAAAGAAGCACCTAAAGCGCTTTGAAAACCGCAACATTTTGACAACTGCACATGCCGATGGAACTGTACGTCTTTGGGATCCCGGTCACGATGATGAAATTGAGAACGCGGATGTCATCCAGGTTGACCTGGCTCGCGCCGTGGGCCGCGTCAGAAATGTTGAAGTTACTGAGATATCTGTTGGGGGTTCAACAGGCGAGTTGTCTGTTGGACTTCGGAGCGGAGAAGTTGTGGTCTTTAGATGGGGAAACAATTCGAGGATGGGCCAAGAGGAGCCTCCTGGTACTAACCAAGGCGCTGGGAGGCTGACGAATATCATTCATAGGACAGATCCAGGATTGAAACGTGGTATGCTTCCACTGACTCTCCTGGAGATGGGGCAGGGTCGAGTGACTGCTTTGAGCCATAGTCATGTGGGCTTTGTTGCTACTGGTTATGAGGGCGGTAGCATCGCAATCCTTGACTTGCGCGGTCCAGCGATCATTCATACCTCACATCTGTCTGATCTCCTCAAATCAAGCAAGCGAAGCAGTTTTAGGAAGACTCGAGCACCCGAAGATGGTGGACCTGAATGGCCTACCTGCATTGAGTTTGGGGTGATGACTTTGGATGATGAAAGTAAGAAACAGCCACTAAAACACGTTTATAAAAGGTACTGACGAATTCGTTGTAGAATATTCTAGCATATGCTGCTTTGTCGGCACGAACAGAGGAAATTTTGCGACCTTCAAAATCCTCCCGGCTTCTGATGGAACGTATACTGCTACGTTCGCGGGCCACGTCACCCTTGATGATAAAGTCATCAGCATCAACCCTATTGACGCTGAGCGTGGAAGCCCTGCTTTAGCCACTCCAAATGCTGTTGGTGGTTTAAGGAACGGAGTTAAGGTTAACGGCGTCGTGATTGCTGTGACCAGCTCTGGCTGCAGACTTTTTAAGCCAGCGACATCGAAGGGTGCTCACAAATCGTGGGATGATTACCTGTGTGATTCAGCTTCCGTAGTGAAAACTGAAGGCCGTGGATACAGCCTGGTTGGACTTTTCGGTGATGGTAATACACGAGCCTTCTCCATTCCCGGTCTTAAGGAAATTGGGTGCAAACCAATCAACCACATAGTCGATATGAGGCGCCTTTCTGAATCATGCATCTCTTCTACTGGAAACATCCTTTCCTGGACAGGTCCGTCTGAGGTCGGACTGCTTACTGCCTGGGGTTCTGGAACCACACCGTATGCATGCTCTCGCTATGTCTTTCACCCAATGGATTACTGACTATCCCGCAGAAAACCATCCCAAGACCAACTTTTCAACGTCCAAGCAGTCATTCCACCTCGTCCCACCATCACAAACATCCAATGGATCTCAGGTACCCAATACGTATCACCGGCTGATATGGACATTCTAAGTGCGTCTCCCCGTTTCCCAGATATCACATTCCAAACCCTCTAACAATAATCAGTCGGCGGTCCCGATCGGCCACCATCAAAGCGAATGCAGGAGCAAATGCGACTCGACGAACAAGAACGGCGCAGAGCTGCCAGAGAAGGTCGTGCTGCGCCTGGCCAGTCTGCGGACCAGGGCGGCAGCCAAGAGGGGTATTGGTCGTACATGCAGCGACAAGTCCAGGAACGGACTGAGAAACTCGGATTTGCGGGCGATCAGATGGACCGGCTTGAAGAGAGTAGTAGCAATTGGGCCAGTGATGTCAATAAATATGTTCAGAGTCAGAAGAGGAAGGCTGTTCTTGGTGGTGAGTATTCCCTCTCTGTTTTGAGTTTTGTCTTGCAAGGATTCAGCTGATAGCATATAGCTTTGGGATCGAAGTTTGGACTCTAGTTTTTTTGGACTCAGTTGTTTACTATATCAGATCGCTTTATGGTTTAGGGGAATTGGCATAGAGGATTAGGAATCACGGTCAGGTCGGTGCTAAATTCATACCCAGATTGCACTTACAGTAGGTCGTTATATTGCCATGTAACGTGCTTTAAGAATCTACATCCCAAGATGGTTGTTGCATTAAATCAGATCTTCAATTATGTTCACTCTATATAAACTTGGAATAATTCGATGCGCAGATTTTCGAATATCCAGGGGTCATGAAACATAGAACCTAATCGTGAAATCATCCTAAGCGAAAAGAAATAAAAAGAAGCTCCCACCCATAAATCAATCAAAGCAAACCGTCTTAGTGGACAGTAACCTGGGGCTGTTGGTGCCCTTGAGCCTCATTACTGGGCTTAGACTCATCCTTTTGTTCGGAGTCATCACCCATCTCAATATCCTCATCGCCGTCTGCATTTTCATCTTCATCAAGGTCTTCATCGTCATCGTCGCTTTCATCCTCGATATCCTCACTCTCACCATCGGAAATGTCCTCTTCCTCTTCTTCCTCTTTGCCAGTGGTTCCCTCGCCACCTTCCATGTCGTGGTCTTCGCCTTTATTCTCTCGCTCTGCATCTTGGAGTTCTTTGAGAAGTGCGTTTTCGAGCTCTGTCTCTTCAGCGCCGTAGGCATTGTCATCCTCCACGTTGTCTGCTTCTGGTTGGTCGGGCGGGTATTCTGCTGGAGCTGATTCTTCGGAGTCCCTAGAATGAACATTAGCTATTATCCACGTAGAAAGGGTAGATGACAGCAGGAACATACCATTTAATAGCAAACCTCGTAACCCTCGGCTTCTCAGCAAGAATATTGCGACGAATTCGCTCAATAATCGGCTTTGCGGGCGGCTCGTTACTGAGTTCTTCCGAGTCGTACTCATTATTCACGTAGTATCCGACCCGAACAAATTCCCTTCCATCATAGCTACAGCTAAGAAGGATGACGGTCACGCCTAGGATTTCAGAAGTGGGTATCCGTTTTAGGTCCGGCGGATCAGCTTCGAAGATGAATTTGTTTACGCCGACTGGAATCGGCCCGACAAGGAGTGAGTCAAGTTCTTGGTCGTATTCGGAGCTAGGTTTGTTAGCTTTTGCTTTCGTGATCTCTTGGACCGAGGGGGTAGGTGAGCTTACGAAGTTGCGGAGCCGACGTAGGTAATTTTCCATTCCAGGTCTGGCTGGTGTTAGTGATGTCGAGAGTGTTGTGATTTGGATGGATGGCTCACCTTTTTGGAGCTGCTCGAGGCATTCGAATGTGATTTCGAACTGGTATGGGGCGAGGAAGGGGGCTGGATTATTGAGGATTTTCACCCCAAGGAGGGAGACGACGGACATGGTGATGAGTAGGTGGTGTATGAAATGTCTATCGAGGATAGGAGAATGAAATTGAAGATATAACTGATATATGACACTTAGAGGTAGGTGACAACGGCTAATTAGTGGAAAAATAACATGAGGTGGGAGGAATAATAGGGAGAAGTAGAAGAGAGAGTCTACAATTCAATAAAGGCGGGCAGTAAATCAACACGCGCTGACCGCGTTTTTTTCGCATTGGCGTGCTCACCGCTCAGTCACGTGAAACACATCTGCGCAGCTTCGTTTGATCAAACACCTTCAAAGGTCTGCATTCTTCATCTTTCCCAATGCTGTCAGGCTTCCTTCAACTGATTTCTTTTTAGAATACCTTCATCTGTTGTTTTAATATTTACTGTATTTATTGTATGTGTTCGAAACAAATTATCACCCTTCGCACTATTTATTTCGCATGGGCTGACTCCCCCGAAATACGCAGATTCTCCCTTGCGCTTGTTGTTACAGTTGACGCTAAATCCCTTGGTCATGGCTGAAGAGGATGCTGAGAAGGCCTTTTTCCAGGCTCAGACTATGAATGCGGACTCGGTGGATTATAATACTGTTGAGGGTCAGGGTGATAATTCAGATTCAGATGATTATGATCCTTCAAGCACGCTGCAAGATCAATATTCTGCTACTTTGACAGATTCAAAACAAAGTGAAAATATTTCTTCTAATCTTGCTCCATTTGATTCAAACTCTCCCAATCAGACTTCCCTTCCCCAAGAATTGAACCCTGGCCAGCAGGCGGGAGATGCCTACCCCCAATCCATTGCACAAGATGAGACTGAGGCATCGGCTTCCATGCCGTCATCTACTGCTCCTGCACAACAGAACACCAAGACGATTGGGGGGTTTGTGGTCGACGATGAGGATGAGGATGAAAATGATAAGGGTGATGCAGATTATGAGCCACCGGCTGTACTTGGTGTTGAGGACATGAATACCATGCCTCAGCAACCTTTCTCAGGAAATGCAAATCAAGCTTCTTCTACCCCTGATGTATCGTTCAATGAATCTGTGCCAGATGCCAGCTCCAAAAATGTTCCTAATAGCTTCCACTCTCCTTCTGTTTCTAAGACTGATGTGTCTGCTGCTCCTGGTCAATCTATGTACACCTCACAGGCATTACAGCCGGAAAATGCGCAGGAAAGTGCTGCGCAAACACCGACCCCTGATCCTACTTCGACATCAAGGGGCCGATTGCCCCATGATCGAGTTGGTATCTTGGAAGACAGAATCCAGGAAGACCCTCGAGGTGATATCCCTGCCTGGCTCGAGCTTATTAATGAACACAGGAGTCGCAATAGGATAGACAATGCTCGAGAAGTCTACGAACGATTTTTTAAGGTTTTCCCTTTCGCTGTAAGTATATTCTACTGACCCATTTGAGTGCGGAAACTTACAAGAACAGGCCGAGCAATGGGTGGCTTATGCGACGATGGAGTCTGAGATCAGCGAGCTATACCGACTCGAGCAAATTTTTAACAGAACTCTCTTGACGATACGCAGTGTTCAACTTTGGTCCGTTTATCTTGACTATGTTCGGCGACGCAATCCTTTAACAACAGACACATCCGGGCAAGCGAGAACGATAATTTCCTCGGCTTATGATTTAGCGCTTCAGTATATCGGGATGGACAAGGACTCTGGGATGATCTGGACCGACTATATTCAGTTCATTCGCTCTGGTCCGGGCAATGTCGGTGGTTCTGGCTGGCAGGATCAGCAGAAGATGGACTTGCTTCGAAAAGCTTATCAGAGGGCTATCTGCGTGCCTACCCAGGCGGTTAATACTCTTTGGAAGGAGTATGATCAGTTTGAGATGGGACTGAATAAACTCACGGTAATTGGGATCTTGCTGTATCGTTTTCTTGACTTTCGGCTAACTAATCTTCGCTAGGGTCGGAAATTCCTTCAAGAGCAATCGCCAGCATATATGACAGCTCGTAGCTCATTTACTGAGCTGCAAAACATTACACGGGATTTGAATCGTACATCGCTCCCAAGAATGGCTCCTGTGCCAGGTTCTGATGGTGACATTGAATTTACTCAACAGGTCGAGATATGGAAGCGGTGGATTAATTGGGAGAAAGGAGACCCGTTAGTTCTAAAAGAAGAGGAGCCCGCCGCTTTCAAGTCTCGTGTGGTATATGTTTACAAACAAGCTCTCATGGCGCTCAGATTTTTGCCAGAGTTTTGGTTTGAAGCTGCTGAGTTCTGTCTCCTGAATGATATGGAGGGTGAAGGGAATGAGTTCCTGAAACAAGGAATCGAAGCCAACCCGGAGAGCTGCTTGCTCGCCTTTAAACGGGCCGATCGACTGGAGATTACTTCTGAGTCTGAACAAGACCCCATTAAGCGAGGCTCCAAGGTCAGGGAACCTTATGATGTGCTTCTCGATGCCCTCTACGACTTGATTGCGAAAGCCCGAACTCGTGAATCGCAGGATGTTGCGCGTATCGAGGAAACGTTTGCGAGCATGAACCCCGACAGCCAAACATCTAAGAACGAGGATGAGGATGACGATCAGAGCGATTCAAAGGCTAAAGAATCGGTTAAAAATGCCCAAGTTGACGCTGTGCGGAATGCCCACGCTATACAAATTGGGATTGTTTCCAAGACAATTTCTTTTGCATGGATTGCCCTTATGCGTGCCATGCGTCGTATACAAGGCAAAGGCAAGCTTGGTGAAATGCCTGGTTCACGGCAGATCTTTGCGGATGCTCGAAAAAGAGGCCGTATCACAAGTGATGTTTATATTGCTAGTGCTCTGATTGAATATCACTGCTATAAAGATCCTGCTGCCACCAAGATCTTTGAGCGAGGCGCGAAATTATTTCCTGAGGATGAGAATTTCGCACTTGAGTATCTGAAGCACTTAATTGATATTAATGATATAACCAGTAATTCAAAAAGACCTTCTGCTTTGAGAAATATGGTGCTAACTCATATTAGACGCACGGGCTGTATTTGAAATGACTGTGAGAAAGCTGGCCTCCAACCCTGCTAATGTACACAAGGCCAAGCCTATCTTTGCATTCCTTCATGAATATGAGTCTCGCTACGGTGATCTTACACAAGTGGTCAGCCTGGAGAGTCGTATGCGGGAACTTTACCCTGACGATCCAACGCTCGAACAATTCGCACACCGATTTTCCACACCAGGCTTCGACCCGACCGCTGTGCGGCCGATTATTTCTCCCTCCCAGACCAGACCAAAGGCAGCATTCCCAAGAGAGCAGCTAGAATCCCGTCATGACACTCCCAGTCCAAAATATCCTGATGTTTCTGCAACGAACTCGCCCAAACGGCCGTTCGAGGAGTTGGACGACGATCGACCTCGCAAGTTTATGAGAGGGGAATCACCTTTGAAATCCGTGCAATCGAGGCGGGTAGATCAGCAAAAACGCCCGCAACAGATAAACGGTGGCCAGACTGCTGCGCAGTATCGACCACAAGGCTCACCAGCTCCGCTGCCCCGGGATATTGTTTACCTCTTAAGCGTCATCCCACCAGCGTCTGCATACACCGCAGGACGGTTTTCACCAGAGAGACTAGCGGACCTCCTTCGTCGGATCGAATTGCCAGCCTCTATTTCTCAGATCCCGCTTCCGCCGTCTGTCCGTGGTTTAGGGACGGGGCAACCGGTTATGGGAATGCCATTTACAGGTAAGCGATAGCTTCTCTGCAGCTAGCCATTTGTGCGAATGACATTTATCAAGGTAGCTCGTTACTAATGGAATGTCCCAGGTGCCTACCGATAGCCTCTTTGCATGAAGCATGATTGCCACCTCTTATTGTATCATAGCCATCAAGCCATTTGAATTAGAGACTTCTAGTCGAGGCATACTAGCATTTACTTAAAAGTCAACCACTTGTGGTACTTTGGATGGCCACCGCGATCTCAAATGTAGTCCATTGACAGTAGGAAGTAAAATAAAACCCTTGTCAATCTCTTAGAGACGGGCTGGAATAATGATAGAAGAACCGTATACTGTGATAATTAGTAAGAGAACTGGTGGATCTACCGAGGTCCGTTCCTGTCCGTTCCTCTGCCTAGGTACATATCCGATCCGTAATCCTAGTCGTCCTAATAGACTTGTAACTGCACAGCACAGTTATCAAGTAAATCCTTGCCCTCTCTCCTTCCTTCATTATCTAGTACTCTCTACTGATCCCTCACCCAGCGGACACTATTATCAGCCGTCCATCTGTTCAGCCATAGGTTACCTACCAACCGACTATGGCAACCACGTTAGCAGAACATGTGTCTTTAGATAAAGTCGATGGCCATTATGTCTCCAGATATCTGCCTCAGCGCATGGGAAACGCAGCGCCCATTGCATACGGAGGCTACGCCATATCCCTGGCAATCCACGCCGCGTGCAAGACTGCCCCGGCCGGATTTCACCTGTACTCAGCGATGGGAAACTATCTACAACCCGTCAGTACAGAGATAAAGTTAATTTGCATGCCGGTCCAACTTCGCCTAACGCGAAATTTCGTAACCTATCGCGTGGCCGTCGAACAAGAGCATCCATCCACCGGCCAACGGCGGCTTTGCATGGAGCTCCTAGCTGATTTCCATAAGGATGAGCCATCTCTCCTTACCCACTCGGCGCATCCCACTCGGACATATAGCCACTGGAAGGACTGCAAGACATTCGAGTCAATTGTGGAAGACGACTGGGTGAAAACGGGCAAGATATCCGAAGGAGAGCTCAAAGCGCTCACAACTCTCTTCGGGCTCAAACGAGATCTATTCGAAAACCGCGCTTGTCCCGAGGGCATCGCTGCCCAGAATCTGATGGGACTAGTTAAGAAAGCACAGACGAGTCAGGATGGCTTGTTGCCGACTGAAAAGTCGTCGGCTGATTGGATTCGCGTGAAGCATCCGCTACCGACTGAGGGTGAGCAGGTGGCTAGTTTGGCGTGGATTATGGATGGAATGATCTCTTTCTTGCCTTTGTCGCATAATCACCTGTTCTTTGATGATGCTGGTGCTTGCTCGAGTTTGGACTTTGCTCTGCGCTTCTTTTCGCCCCGTCCGACGATCGACGAGTGGCACTTGAGAGAGCTTATTAACCATCGTGCGGGACATGGTCGGACGTACAGTGAGAGCAGGTTGTGGGATGAACAGGGAAATCTGATCGCTTCTATGACTCAGCAGTCGATTTTGAGGGTTCCTGCTAAGGCTGCGAAGATTTAGATCGTTTGTAACATACTACTAGAATAATAGAAGTACTATGGTTCCAAGGTAGAGATTGGTATCTTTGGTCTAGAGAAGGGGATATCTTCATTCATTCATTCCTATTGAAGTGAAAATCTCATTTTACTAGTTGATGGGTATTGCTTCGGTTAGGAACAGCGCCGCCGACATTTGGAGCAACCCGAACCATGTTAGCTATTATATCTGTTAATTTTCTCCTTGCACCAATCTCTGTGGCTTCGTCTCTATTCCGATAGTACTGTACTGTTATCTTATGGACTGAACGGTAGCATGAATAACTAAAGCAAGAGTCAGTCTTATTCTGAGACAGGATACCAAATCACCTACAGTAATAGTCGAGTTATCTCCGACTTATCTTTTGCAAGCCGAGACCCAAAGCCATCCAGCACAGCAGGCGAAGGATCCTCGAAGATCTCCGCCATCAACACATCGCCCCAAACTGCGGTGCTGAAGTCCACAACCCCTGATACTTGTTTCGACCCTGGGTCCAGTATTACCTGGGAGGGCTGACCCAAGTCAACGACCACTAATCGGGGTAGGGTGACGTCCTCAAGAGCCGGGGCTAGTCGAGAAACTTCGCGTCTTATTTCTGCGTAAGGGAGATGAATGAACATGTCTTCTGCATCGCGGAGAACGCTTTCGAAAAGCTCGATGAAGGCCTCCCGCCATGACTTCTTCCCACACCCTGATGCAACCTCTTCAAGTGGGCCAAAGGTCGGTGCAACATGTTGTCCGATTACATTGACCAAGAAGCCCAAGTGTCGGTCGATATCTTTCCGGTCATCGACGGTGAGAAGGTCCTCCATTTCCTGCAATGTAGAGCCCGTCACATACTGTCGGACTAGGAAAGAAGGACCGAGTAAGGTCCCGTGTGGGTCGTAATGGAATAGTTGAGGGACGCATGGGTTTGCACTTTGTGCAAGGAGGGCCAGGGCTCGGGCTTCTGTCTCAAGTAGGTAGCGTTCTCGTCTTAGCAGAGCTGTTGTCGGACTTGGCGAGCATTTCAGCATTAGTTGAACGCCGTTGGAAAGCGTGAGAAGGCGAAGGGAGTGGACATGGCCTTCTAGTGAGCTGATTTTCTGAATATGAACTGTGCATGGGAAGAGGAGTCGTAGGACGCTATTAAATTTATTTAACTCTCCGCTTTCTGCATTACTGCGCTGAACCGGAGACATGATAGCTTGGGTAGTATCGTTCATGTAGGAGAACGCTGGAGCAGCGTCCAACCTGGAGAGGTGCATAATGAATATATGGAGTATGAGCAATGCCGATCAGATAAAAACACTGCGAGGAGATTTCAAATATACGGACAGAGACGATCAATTAATCCCCCCATGATGACAGAACACAGAGACGGGATGCATATACTTCGACAATGCGGGCAATCCTACGGTGACGTTTGGAGACTGGCCACAAGCGAGAGAGAATATAGTTCTGAAACACACTAAGAGTAACAAAGATGGGCCACATCTAACAATATCGTAATAGTAAGCGAGCACGTTGTATTGCAGCGCGTGGACGCCAGCGACTTGACCCAAAGCGGCATTTCGAGAAACAGAATGAGCCAAACATGTTCGTCCGTCGGCTACGAGCCGATGTTCAGAGTCCAGGGTTAAAAGACATGTCAGCAAGATTTCATCAGGCCTTGGCGGGATTCTCCGAGATCTAATTTGACGAGATACCGAAATGAGGAATGATAGAAGATCCAGGAGGCCGAGTAGATGTCAACACGGCAGTTCGATGGGGTTAGGGATACCGAAAGACGCGACGACTCGCCTAAATCTCCCCCGTTAAGAAAGGCGTCGTCCGGGGCTGCAGCTTCCCGCCAATCAGAGCTCTGTATTGCCGAATTCTTCATTCCGAAACCCTAAGAACCTTGATAATCCAATGCCTTATGCATCGTCACGAACGGATAATTCCATGGAGTTATCTGTTCGCTTTTTCGTATAGTTTATCTTGACACTTAATCCCTTGTCCCGTCAATATATGCGATGAAAAGGGTACGTAAGCTATATCTTTGAGTGGCTTGTGTTCATATTAAAATAACTACCTAACAGCTGAGCCTAAAATTACTTCCGACAAACATAGAACGGCTATAAAACAGGATTGCAAATGCATTATGCAGCGATTTGAATGAACTACTAGCATAGACTAGGCATCACAATATAATTCTGGGCTTCTGAATTGGTGCATTAACGCGACGGCCAAAAGAATACGTAAGAACCCATCAAGCATTTGGTAGCATCAAGATTTAGAATCCGTCTTTTCTTTCGCTTCCTCGTTCGAAACAGGGTTGTAGAGTTCAGCCAGGTTGAATCGCTTTAATTGGTCATAGTCACTCCCAACAACCGACATTCCAATGATATTCTAGGTAGGAAAGAGTTCAGTAAAATGTCGCCAAGGGGTTAAACGACCATTTTGATACTGAATCACAGAAACTTACTTGGACTATATCGACAAGAATAATCAAGTCGTAGTTCTTAAGATCCACACGATGCCCAGGACCAACAGCACTCGCGACAGTTTTAATGACAGTGTCTCGGTTGAATGTGCTGTTGTTCCTCACAGATGGACGAATAGCATACTGCCATTGCCGAGTTAGTTCTGCTATGAATCTTCTTCAGTCGAAGCAGCGTGTGACGAACCTTTTTTGGAGGTCCTCCGGAGTGAAAATGCGGTTTGAGAATTTCTTTCGCAAAAGCTTCCAGGTCAACACTGAGAGTCTTTCGAATGGAGGTGACAGGGATGATTCGCTTAATCCAGCGACTCCGCTTCTTCTCAGGATTGGCCCGCGCCTCGACGCAAAGTCGGTGGGTTAGCTCCACAGGATCTATGGATTTGTCTAGTCGTACAAATGTCACTGCGGGAAGTCAGCTATGGCTCACTCCTTGGTTACAGCAGAGCGTTGACGAACAGCAAGGCACGTCTACTTTGATTGATTGGAATTTGCGAGGTTTATCTTTGCCAGGTTTTAGGCCTTCGACTTCTTTTCTGATCTGTGCTTCGATGTCGTCTTCATCTTCTTCAGATTCTTGACCTTTCTCCCCGTCATTCCGTTCCTCGATGGCCTGTCACAATGTCAGTCGGATATTGAACAAAACGTTGAACAATATAAACAGAAAGGGGCCAATCCAGATCTTTGTAATGCTAGTACTGACCTGCGAAAAGATATCCAGCACCTCCGCAGTGCATTTTCCCTCTCTACCCATGTCGCATGTTACAAAAACTCCCGAATCTCCGGTCTCAATTTGGCCTTGCGGCTTGCGCCAACTCTGATTTCCCTGTAATCCGGTTAGCTCTGGATGTGAGACTCTCGCTTAATGGTTGTTGGTTAAAGATATCCAGCAGTATTGAACGACATAGAAAATGCATCCTCTGTTGATCACTAGGAGCTAACTGACTTTTTTCCTCTTCGCGGCAGAGGCAGCATTGTTATCGGGCATAGCTCTTTTCCCTGTTCTAGCCATCCACGGACGCGGAGATTGAGCAATGTTCAAGTTTGAATATTTTAAAAACAGCGGCCGTGTCTCCACAACGGATGTACTGCGCTGGAACTTCGAGGGGTTGCTGTGTGATTTTCCTTGGGGGACAGTTAGTGTGTGAATAGAATGTGGGGAGAGTCGAGCAATCAAGAATTCGCTAGCTCTATTAAGGTTGCGGGACTTTTATATTAGGTAGTTTATTTTTGGATATCGTGGACAGAGCTATATTACAGCAGACTATAAGGCATTTGTTTAAAATGTACAGTCAGAAAAGCTCAAGAAGAGCATAATTCCTGTAATTTTATTACACAGGGAAAGAGGGTTTACTATGGTGCTGTATTGTAATAGGCGTATTCCTAATACTTCTGTATGACATCACAGGGTCCCTCCGTCATGACGTTTAGTTTATTCCTCGTTAGATAAACAGGATCTGAGCTCTCTTTGCTCTCCCCCTTTCCCCACCATCTCGACCGACTCTGATCCCTTTACTCTTCATCCTACTAACTTACAAACTAAAATACAGATCACTACGCCTTAACAACTCGAACTCTTACAGCTCCAATTACGCCCGTTCTGTCATGGCTACCGACATCGCTACGAGGGAACTACGCAATCCCATTGATCTCGTAGAGTACCTATTCCGGCGGGTCTATGAGGTTGGAGTCCGCACAGTGCATGGTGTTCCTGGTAAATCTTTTGAAGTTCTGCCAACTAACACTGAATACTTCTGCTGACTACGCTGTTTACTGTCAGGCGACTATAATCTCACGGCTTTGGATTACTTACCAAAATGCGGTCTCAATTGGGCGGGAAACTGTAATGAGCTCAATGCCGGTACGGATTTGTAGTTCAGAGCTTGATGGCGTCTTGTCGATGGCTAACCCCAACAATCCAGGATACGCCACGGATGGATACGCTCGAGTGAATGGCATTGGCGCTTTGGTCACCACTTTCGGTGTCGGGGAGCTTTCAGCAATCAATGCGATAGCTGGTGCATACTCGGAATATGTACCAATTATTCACATTGTCGGCCAGCCAAATACAAGGTCCCAGAAGGATGGGAAGCTGCTCCACCATACCCTTGGGAATGGGGACTTTAATGTCTTCACCAGGATGAATGCTGAGATTTCGTGCTGCGTTGCGCGATTGGACGATCCTCACGAAGCACCGACTCTCATCGACAATGCCATCCGGGAATGCTTTATCCGTAGCCGACCTGTCCTCATTACCCTGCCGACAGATGTGGTTATGCGGAAAGTGGAGGGCGAACGACTGAAGAAACCAATCGACCTCACGCAGCCTCAGAATGACGCTGAGAAAGAGGACTATGTGGTGGAGGTTGTCATGAAGTATCTGCAGCAGGCAAAGAATCCAGTCATTTTGGTTGATGCCTGCGCGATTCGTCACCGCGTTCTTGATGAGGTTCATGACTTCGTGCAGAGGTCTGGCTTGCCAACTTTCGTGGCTCCAATGGGTAAAGGTGCAGTAAACGAGACCCATAGGAACTATGGCGGTGTCTACGCTGGCAGCGGGTCCAACGCTGGTGTTCGCGAACAAGTCGAGTCTTCTGACCTCATCCTAAGCATTGGTGCCATAAAGTCCGACTTTAACACCGCTGGATTCACATACCGGATTGGCCAACTGAACGCAATTGATTTCCATAGCAACCTCGTCCGCGTCAGGTACTCTGAATACCCCAACATCCATATGAAAGGCGTTTTGAGAAAGATGATACAGAGGCTAGGAGACCTCAAGCTCAGTGCTCCAGAGGTTCCACCCCTTTCTAACAGACTCCCCGATGAGGAGAAACACTCCACAGACAAGACAATCACTCACAAATGGTTCTGGCCTATGATTGGGCAATGGCTAAAAGAAAATGACATCGTTATCACTGAAACTGGCACTGCGAACTTCGGTATCTGGGAGACTAGGTTCCCACCGGGCGTGACCGCAATCAGTCAGGTCCTGTGGGGAAGCATTGGTTACTCAGTTGGTGCTTGTCAAGGTGCCGCAGCAGCTGCGAAAGAGCAAAATAATCGTCGGACCATCCTCTTTGTGGGAGATGGCAGCTTCCAGCTTACTGTACAGGAACTGAGCACGATGATCATGAATAAGCTCAACCCTATAATGTTAGTTCACCCATGCGTTTAGATTGCTATCTAGCGGCATGTGCATATCGGATGCTAACCAAAATAGTTTTGTCATCTGCAATGAAGGATATACAATCGAACGGTACATCCATGGATGGAACGCAAGCTACAACGACATCCAGCAATGGGACTTCAAGGGCATCCCTTCAGTGTTTGGAGCGGGTAGCCAGTACAAGGGATATCAGGTTAAGAGCAGAGCCGAACTCACAGATCTCTTTGCGGACGACACTTTTTGCTCGGCTCCATACCTGCAGGTAAGTCAAGGACCTAGTTTGAACTGTAACCGATTGATCTAACTTGATGCAGTTGGTGGAGGTTTATATGCCGAAAGAGGATGCCCCAGTCGCAATGCGAACGACGGCGGAGGCGTCAGCGGCGCAAAATAGAAAATAAATGATGGACTGCATATCCTTACTCGGTTCTCCTTGACTAACCCGCCACGGCTAACACTGATCTAATGCATTTAATGCCCTTTTTAATGACAACGATATTCTTCTGCCAAATGGGAAATACTAAGCGTTAAGGATGATGTCCTGTTTAGCAATAGCCGCTTCGGGCTCATTCGCAGTCATATTTATGCTAGTTGGTAGTAAGTCGGCTGCTGGGTGACACGGTCAGGTCGAGCGAAGCCAAGCGCGGCGACCTGGTCACAGAGACATTGTCCTGCAGGTCTGCAGGTCAGCCAGCAAGAAGCCTTCCTTTGTCCTGTAGACAGAATAATCCAGCCACAGGTTTAAATACAATATAGTGAGACTGTTTGAGTTCAGCCCTGCAATCTCTTGGCTCCAGGAGTAGTGAGAAGTAGAGTACGTTCATTCTCGAAGCTGTTCCCGGCAAGTCTCTGTTGACCCACGTGACCCCCGATTAAGGCATCCAGAGCTTCTCTTCCTCTCCTCTTCTTCTTCTCAAACAGCCTAAATCTCCTTTCATTTCGTCTAATATTTCTGGCGTTAATCCCTAGAAAAGGGACAAAATAAGGCATCTGTCATTAATTTTATTTAATTTCGTGATTTGGCATTCAACACTGGTTGTGGTATGTATTTTGCTCTCTTTAAAATCCTTCCGAATAACAGCTACAATCCATGGTCTCCGCACTTTGGGTCTTTGTCCTTTGATTAGATTTTTTTAACTTATGCGCCTTGACTCTTTGTGCTGACTATAGGGTTCTAGGCCACTAGAGTGACTGGCTCCTCTATAATTTCAACCCCCTTGTACCTATTAATCGCTCGCTCCGCCCCGAGTCCTCGTATCGAATTCCTCAATTTCTACGACGACAGCGTCTTGTCCGTGAATCAGCGACTGACGCCCCTCGTTAACTATCGTTTATACATGTCAAACATTTATCGACCCGAAAGGAACCTGGATATAGTCTAGGATCTCACTTCGAGTATCTGACGATGTCTGGTTACTTCTATTTGCTATCCTGATTCGAAGTTACCATATCAATATCGCCAGTTGAAAACGAGTTTCGCAAGCGGTTTCTTAACGTGAATTGGTGTGTTCAACGATGCGACGACTTTTTCTTGCGATTCAGTTGGTCAATTTAGTACTTTTCAAGGCTTGAAATAATCCCATCAGAAGACGAGCTTCGGCGGGAGATTATAAGTGGTCTTGGGAATCCGAAATATCTAATCTGTGGTCAGTGCTAGCGATACACTGGATACTCCCACAATGGACGGGCAACGACAGCAATACATACCTGGTCCGCCGTCGGTGGCACAAAATACGCAGTCGCATATGATAAATCTACCACCCCCTCCTCCTCGACACCCGCCTACGCAATCTCAGGGTATGATGCCACCGCCGCCTCCGGGCCCTCCTCCAGGTCCTCCTCCAGGAACGGGGTATGGTGCCCCATCAAGAATGCCGCCTCAACTGCAACACCAGAATAACCTTGGATGGCAGCAGAACTGGGGGCGACAGGCAATGGGTCAAGGCTTTCCTCCACCTCCACCTCCACCGTTAATTCCTGCGTCAAACCAACCCCAGAATCAGCATGTTATCTACGGCCGCCAGCCAGCCCCATTATCAATACCCCCTCCGCCCTTGGGGAGTGAAGGTCAACAACAACCACTTACATCTGCAACCTATATTCCGGTGGGCGATTCATTTGGACCTGGTGTTGGGATACCTCCGTTATTTGATTCCAATTCTCGCCCAACATATGACGCTTATGGGAACCCAGTCAGTAATGGGCATCGAGTTCCGTCTAATCAATTATATGAACGTCACGCCGCAGAGGGCGCCTATAAGAGGGATGCAAGCGTTCCACCCACACCTTCATCGCAAAATGTTCCCCCATCTCTTTCGCTGCATGATAATGTCCACGAATTGGTTTCACCTGGGCCTCCAGCAGCAACTTTGCAGCATTCCCAGCCGCTGAATGCTGCGCAAACAACGACCGATTTAACCAAATCTCCTAGTCACCGCTATAATGATAGTAGTACTTCCCTTGGAGGTCTGTCACCTAGCGAAGCTGCTGTTCGATGGCCACTTGACCGAGTGCTCCTATGGCTTGCAAAGAATGGATTTTCAAGGGACTGGCAAGAGACCTTTAAAGGTTTAGAACTTCAAGGAGCTGACTTCCTTGAGCTGGGTCATGGATCAGGCGGTCGAGGGAACTTGGGGAAGATGCACCAGGTTGTTTACCCTCAACTGGCAAAAGAGTGTGAAAAGAGCGGGACAGGATGGGACCAGGCGCGTGAACGGGATGAGGGAAAGCGTATGCGAAAATTGATTCGACAAATTCATGATGATGGAAGTCATGATATTAGTACCACGCCTCAGAAGCGTCGAGATTCACATCCATCAGTCGTGATACCTCCAGAAGGAGCTGGAGGTCCCGCAGCCTCCCCCAAGTTAGGTAATGAGCCAGCTTTTGCTGCTCCAAGAAGTGCCACTTCCGAGTATAGTCCTGGATTCAAGGCACCTCAACTTAGTCATAATAAAAGACAGAGTATGCAAATGCGCTCTGTTACCCTACCGGTTCCCCCTAGTCATGACTCATCGACCATTGAGCCAAGCACTAATGAGCCCACTTGGCATCGGGGAGACTATTCAAAAGCTGCATTGTCTGGCACCAAAGGCGAGCATAGGAGACAGAGTCCTTCAACATCCAGTGAAAACGGCCTTTTCTCGGGTCTTCCTGGTCGACATTATGAGGAAAGTCCAAAGAGCGGCAGCCCAGCTATGCAGCAAGCCTCACTTGCACATTCGGGGCCATCAGGCGAGCTTGGCTCTAAGTATGAACACTCTCGAGGTAATAGCACTGACTCTATAACGGGTGTGGGTCGAGGCACTACTCCGACTACACGATACTACGAGTCCCTCAGACAACAACCGCAGCAATTGGATGGTGCCCGTCCATCGCCACAGGATTCGTATACGCGTCAGTGGAGCGGAGAGACTTCTTCGTACCCCAAGGAGCACAGCAAAGGTTTCTTGCATAAATTCAAAAGAAGACCCAAGCCTGGAGAACCTAGTCATCCTTCTCCAGAGGAGCAGAATCTGGAGTCTCCTACAAGCCCCGTGAATATGCGCCAGAATATACCGTATCTTCCATACACTAAGCCAAATTACAACTCAAGCGACTTGTCCGTGGGTGAGCGTCCATCGTCTTCTTCTACATCAGATCACGAACGCCTGGCAATGCGTACAAAACAGACTCAAAAGGGGAAGAAGTGGATGTTTGTGACTATGGACGGATGGAATTATCGGCTTGTCGATGTTACAGATCTGGATTCTGTGGAAAATTTACGATCTGCAATATGCCAAAATCTTGGGATTTCCGACTGGCCTGGTGCCCAAATCTTTTTAACGGAACCCGGCCAGACCGACCATGAGGAGCCTTTGAATGACACCATGTTGGCTCTTTGCCGACGGACAAAGTCGGACTCCTTTGGCTCCTTGAAATTGTTTGTGCGCGGGACGCACACTCACCTTGGTGCTAATACTTCCTCTGCAGGCTTAGGCGTATCGTTCGCAGAAAAGCCTGTAGCTTCCCCTACAGCTGGACAACATCAACTTCATAGAAAACCACTGGATGAAGAAGCTCTCAGCAGGATCTCACCACACAATCAGCCCAAACCAACCTCCCCTAGGCAACAGGCAGTGGGTCCAGCTACGCTTAAACCGTCTGGTCGGGATGCTCACACTAATACTTCGCCGGCGGATGGTGTTCCAGAATCAAGCCAGTTACTTGAGCCGGATAAAGCGGACTTGCTTGCTCGTCATGAGGAACACTTGCGTGAAGTTGAGCGCAAACAGAGGGCGTACCGTATCACGAAGGTGCCACCTGCGTCTCAGCCAACCAAGGATGCTGCCTATAGTGAGACCGGATATAGGCGCGAAGGGGTGATTGATTTTGATTCTCCACGCATATCGCCTTACGAGGATAAAAAGGCTGATACGCTTGTTCCACTGCGGAAGCCTCCCACGGCTCCAAACGGATCGAACACGTTGACCAAAGTAAATTCTCTCAGCAAGAGGAATGTTGACCGGCCGCATGCACCACCACCACCAGTTCAAACCCATGGCCTTGGTGCGGTTCTTGCTAGTGTGGGTAGAATGACTAGCGCGATTGGGACTCCTTCACCTTCGGTCCCAGTGACTTCACCCGGATCTCATGGCGATGGGAGCGCCTCGCGATCAACACCAGGTAAGCCTTTAATAGCCTTAATCAGCCTTATTCCCTTTTCGACAAAGCGCAGCCTTTGTAGTATTCCTATTATGTCTGACCAACATTTCCAGATGAACCAAAGGGTGCTTCGCAATTTGCAGCTTTGAAAAATGAAAGTACCACTGGTACCTATTCCGAGAAATCGCCTGCTAAATCTACACCTGAAGAACCTGCAAGGCCTTCTGTACAGTCTCGAAAGTCCTTCGGGCCCGAATTTGATTTTGTGGAGGCTGAAGTGTCGTTCGATCGCTCTCCGAATCCGCAGGATAATTCAGATGACTCGGACGATTCATCTGATGATGGTCTTTTTGCAAAGCCATTAGCAAACAAGGCAAATGCGAATGATGAAAGTGCGGGTTCTACAGGAGCCCAGAAGAAAGCTGAGAGGCCATCTCTTACGGTCAATACTGAAGGAAGGCTGCGCAAGGGATTGTCCGTCAGCTTCAAGTCTCCCAATGCTGGTGATGCATTTGGCGAAGAAGCCAAACGGCCTGCCCCTGGTCGCCCCGAGTCGCCTCAAGATGAAAGGCCACAAAGGCGGGATTCGTTTGCCCGAGGCGATATCTGGGCTAGCAGACCTCCTGTTGAGGGTGTCATTGACAACCTCGATGACTTCTTCCCGGACATCGATCTTGATGCGCCTTATCTGCAAGGGCAAGGGACATCTCCACCCACATCCCCAGCTAGCAAAATGCAAACTGGCAATGAAGCGATTCCAAAAGATAATCAGGCCATGCCCTACAATGTACCACCTAGTCAAAATACCGATACACTAGGTTCTGACGAATCGACCATCAAAGCAAATGGAGCTGGCATGATCGCCCGACGCAACGTTAACCGCACTGGGGGTGGACTTACTCGGATGAAGTCAATTCGAGAAGTTGCAAAGGGTGCTCACCAGACAACAAGGAATAAGAGTGTTAGTTCTACCAACAACCCGCGCTCTGGCGATATTCTACGACGCAAGAGCACGAAGATGTTCGGAGCGAAAATTATGCAAATCAGCCCGAAGCCTGGCAGTCGACTAAGTCAACTTGATCCAATTCCGCAGAACCAACAGCCACAAGGAAATCTGCCGCAGAGACAACCTACGTTCCGTATTGTCCGTGGTCAGCTTATCGGTAAAGGTACCTATGGTAGAGTATACCTGGGAATCAACGCCGATAATGGTGAGGTTTTGGCTGTGAAGCAAGTAGACATCAACCCAAGGGTTGCAGGCCAGGACAGAGATCGAGTCAAAGAAATGGTCGCTGCAATGGATCAAGAAATCGACACCATGCAGCATCTCGAACACCCCAACATTGTGCAATATCTTGGGTGTGAACGCGGAGAATATTCGATTTCAATCTATCTCGAGTATATTTCCGGTGGTTCCATCGGCAGCTGTCTCCGCAAGCATGGAAAATTCGAAGAGAGCGTTGTAAAGTCCCTCACCCGCCAAACACTGAGCGGGCTAGCATATTTGCATGATCAAGGCATTCTGCACCGTGACATGAAGGCAGACAATATTCTCCTTGACCTCGACGGAACCTGCAAGATATCCGACTTCGGTATCTCCAAGAAATCAGACAACATCTACGGCAACGACTCCACCAATTCAATGCAGGGATCCGTCTTCTGGATGGCCCCCGAGGTCATCCAATCACAAGGACAAGGTTACAGCGCGAAAGTCGACATCTGGTCCCTCGGATGCGTGGTTCTAGAGATGTTCGCGGGCCGTCGACCATGGAGCAGAGAAGAAGCTATTGGCGCCATCTTCAAGCTGGGAAGTTTGAATCAGGCCCCTCCTATTCCAGACGATGTGTCCCAGAATATCACCCCAGCAGCTCTGGGCTTTATGTATGACTGCTTCACAGTGTAAGTATCTATCTGTCTCCTATCTATCCCCTTTGAAGTCCTGACATCAAAACAGGGACGCATCCGACCGCCCAACAGCCGGAACCCTGCTCCGCCATCCATTCTGCGAACTCGATCCCAAGTATAATTTCCTGGATACAGAACTTTATGCTAAAATCCGTCATGTTCTTTGATTGTACGAAATAATACCCGTTTAGCGAGGCATGCATGCTTCATTTTCCTGTTTCTTTGCTTTGCCTGCATCATACCCTCAATGTATTGTTGCGGTTGGCATCTGTGCAACATATCCCACATAGTAGATATTTTATGTGGATTGTTGGGAAAAAGTGAGATTTCTTGCATTGGCCTTCGATAACGAGCATTCCCTTTAGATTAATGATATCAGTTTAATGATTAAAGGCACAACCAATATGTAAGATATTTGCCTACCACAGGTAAATGTGCAACTATATAAGTGCATATTTTACTATAGATCAAGCATCTCATCTGTTTTGGTTCAAGGAGCACCGAAAAAGGACCCCAATGACTGCATGTACAGTATATCATTCAAAAAACAATGGTATCTAATAAAACAAGCAATCATACAAGCAGAGAAGAAGGAACTATCCCAGACTATCAGACCGACTCAAACTCCTCGAACTCCGAATCTCCTCCTCACCCGCTACACCAACCATGAAAACGCCCTCGCACCACTCAACAAACGTATCCACGTCCCACACTGCATCCTCCCGCCCTTTCCCCTTCTTACTGACAAGGTTACCCTTGCTCTTCTCTTCGGAGGTATATTTATCGAAGAAGTCTTCGTAGATCTGAATGACGCGGTCTTGCACAGCGCCCACGAGAGTCTCCTTCATACGGACGTCATCGAGGTAGTCATTGAGGAGGTTTCGGAGGACAGGGACTTCGGATTCAACAGAGCGACAGACGGGGTGGATAAGTTCGCCGCGGTGGAGATTTCGTTTATCGACGAATTTCGCAGGCAGCGAGGCTGTCATCTCAGTCGCGAAGCCGTTGATGAAGTCGTTGATTACTGTTCGGAGTCGCCCGTCTAGTTCGACTTTCGCGTCGAGCATGTTCTCCACGACGCGTGGGAGGAGGCCATGCCCGACGAGACGCATGAGATTCCGAGGATTGAAGAGACCGCCTCTTTCCCGGAGCTCCCAGAATGTGCTTGTTATGCCAGAGAAGTCGAATTGAACTTCTGGGGCGACGTGTTCGATGTCGAAGGCGACGATCTGTTGTTTGAGGATTAGGAGGTGGCTTAGCAAGAAGAGTTGGCCATCTGCTGGGGTGGATTTGTTGGTTATTTGGGTGCTTGCGTGGTGGAGGGAAAGTGTGGTTTGGTGGACTATTTGGTGAGCTAGGTCGTCAAAGACAAATGACTGATTAATGGTTAGCTGTTGAATAGTAATTGAGTGTGGGATGTACCATACGTTTACGAGTCGATATATCCTGCTGAGTAGCCAAATAGCTTTTCGTAATGTAGGATACCAGTTGCTAATGTCGGCTTGGCCATCATAATCCCACTTCGTATCTTGCTCAAGCGGGGATTCTATGTCATCTTCAGCTGCTTTGGTCGATTCTGACAAATTCATCACCGCGTCGGCAGGAATGATCTTCTTGCCTGAAATCTGACCATTTGATACTGACACGGAAGACTGCGGATGGCGCGACTGGAGATCAATATCTTCAGGCTTTGGCTTGTACCGCTCAATCTCATCGCGCAGGAAAGCCTGCGCCCGGAATACAAGACGAGTTTGGACGTCTTCTAGAGCAGGCTGGATCAAAATCGAGAAGTCTAGTTGGTTCGCATCCTGAGGTTCAGTTTCCTCGTCCGGGTCTAAAAGATAGCGAGTTTGAAGGAGAGTGCAGAGTTGGCACAGTCTGACGATTTTGTCTTCCTTGATAATCGAAGGTCGAAGGTGATCGTAAAGCGGTTCACAGATCGTTTCGAGGAAATCGTACAGGCCTCCTTGGCCATGGAACCATTCTCCCCAAAGGTCGAACTCGTCGAGACATACCCCACGAATGTAACCTATGCTAGCACGGGCGAAAGCGACAAGGTCCTTTGACGAGCTGGGCGCTTGCGTAATCTCGTTGAGTTTTTTGCGTACTAACGGTATGATCAATTTGCCACGGGTGGCAGCAAAATTAGAATGAAGCTCATTGACAAGACTTTGATATTCCGCTTCGGTGCCTTGCTCAGGGTCAAGTGGCGGTACGGCTCTCTTCTGAATCTCGAGCCCAATTTGCTTCAACTCAGGTGCGCCAACTCTGAATTTGGCATATAATAAAGCAGACATAGTAGTATCATTGAGCTGCTTGTCTGATATTTTCTTTGAAACACTGGAGTATATATCACGAAGCGCAGAGACGAAATGACCACGAATGAGTGTGAGAGCGCGTGTTAGAAGCAACCTGTATCTGGAACGATATACTTCAGCCTCCTTTTGCTCAGGCTGGACAAAAGTTAGCAACATGGTATATATCCAAGGGGCATACAGGAACACTAACATGTCTTTCCATGTAGTCTAAACACTCGTCCAAACGTCTTAGCATATCCGAAAAATCCCTTGAGCGGACAGTATTCCCAGCACCCGGAGCATTGAGCCTTCTAGATGCAGGATCAAGAAAATCATAGTATTGAAGATTCTTGTGTATATCGACAGCAAGATCCGAATCTCGTTTCTGGGCAGATAGGAGTCCTTCACATTGTTTCTGAAAATTCGACGTCTGTAACTCCACGGCGTTAAAGGATTTGGATAAACTGCTCAGGAGGTCTAGAGTGGACGATGTATCGAACAGGAGGGAGTCTAGATGGGACTTGGACATCTGAAGCTCATCAAGGCAAGACCTAATTGCAGAAAGTCAGTCAAAGTACCGAGAGAGTTGGCATGGAGAGACACATCATACTGGTACTCGCCATAGCTGGCTTCAAGCAGTCCATCTTCCACCTCATTGTACCATTTGGAAAACTCAAGTTCGTTTTCCAGTTTTGCAATTGATGCAGATTCGCCTGCTACCGACTGGATTCCCCCAACTTGCTTGGGCTTCGGCGGAGCAGTTTGTCGTCTGGCTCTCCGTCCCGCGGTTTCTTGACGCATTGTGGGGGGAAACGGGGCAATTAGAAGTACCCCGGGTTGGATCTCTATCGACAGCGACGCAAATAGCAAAATCTGGCCATAAGGAAACACACGAATAGAAACTCCGCGATATTTAGAGAAGTGAAGTGATGCAACTTGGCTTTGAAGATGCGGGATTCTGCCACTCCGTTCCGCTTACGTTTCTTGACGCA
The DNA here is from genome assembly GCA_003589665.1 of Aspergillus sclerotialis. NCBI lineage: Eukaryota > Fungi > Ascomycota > Eurotiomycetes > Eurotiales > Aspergillaceae > Aspergillus > Aspergillus sclerotialis. Next base: position 12,547 of record MVGC01000210.1, on the reverse strand, counting down.
ACGACCTGCTTGTCTTCTCCTCCTTCCGGTATAATTGCTCTAGTAATCGATATGTGTTTCTGATGAAAGCCTAATAACTATGTGGACTCATCAGCTTTCAAGGCCCGTGACAAATATTGTCGCTCATTCACCTCGTGTCGCGAGATCTCGCTTGGTATCTGTTTCAGCATGGAGGACTTATGCGAATGCGAATGCTAATAAGAGAGCTCCCGAGAGTCCTCGACAAAACCCAGGAAAGAGGGATTCCGATTCTACAGTATGGTTTCGAAATGCCATTGGATTGTTTGGAACAGCATCGGCTGCGTTTCTGATTTACTCCTATGTTACAAAGGGAAATCAAGTTCCCAAACCAGATGAAGCCAAACCTCAAGATCCTTCCAAATTGGCAGGTGACTTTGGATCGCTGTACGTTCAGAAGAAGAAGAGCTTGGAAAGCCCAGGTGTTTATTTATGGGGGACCAACTATTATCGCGTTGTGGACCCGGAATCCAATGAATCTGTCGTCAAAACCCCCCGCAAGATCTCGTATTTCGACGGGCAGGTACTACGGGATCTCAAGATCGATGAGAAATCTGGTGCGGCGATTACTGAAAATGGTGACTTGGTTCAATGGGGCAAAGGCTTCTCTGAGTCCAGTTTTAAGCCTACGAAGACCTTAACTGGAAAGAACCTCACTTCGCTCTGCATGTCACGAGACCGAATAATCGCATTGGCGTCTGATGGAAAGGTTTACTCGTTGCCCATTGCCAAAAGTGACCAGGATTCTGGTCGCAAAGCTCAGGAAAGCTCTTGGGTGCCATTTTGGTCTAGCTCGTCCAGTCTAAGTTACCGCTTACTCAAACCTGCTTTGGGAATGACCGAGAAGGTTATTGCTGTCAGTGGCGGACTGGACCATGCCTTACTACTGACTAACTCCGGTCGAGTCTTTTCGGTTGCATCGTCTATGGAGCTATTCCCAGCATTTGGACAACTTGGTATTCCCGGGCTAACCTGGTCAACTAGACCGAAAGGACCGGTAGATACCTGCCATGAAATATCTAAACTCAAGGGATGTAAAATTACCCAAATCGCAGCTGGCGACTACCATTCCCTAGCTCTCAGCAAAGATGGCCGCGTATATGTATTCGGCGATAATTCATTCGGTCAGCTGGGAATAGACTTCAAGTCCGAAGAGCAATTCGTGGACGCCCCGACTTTACTGTTGCTAGACAACGTATATCGAAAAAGTACCTGGGTTCCAAAAGTCACCAGTATCGCAGCCGGTGGGGCCAACAGTTTCTGTACTGTAGATGCACAACGAATTCTTGCGCCTGGAGAGGACCCCGCCACTGTTCGTGATGCCGGTCGCATTACAGCTGACACCTTAGCTTGCGGAAGAGGCATTTGGGGAACTCTTGGTAATGGAAAGTGGACTCATCTGCAGGATTCCCTCACTAAGGTCAAGGCACTGAGCGGACTATTCGAGTATGATGAACGCGCAAACACCGTATCTCCAATCCGACTCCGTGATATATCAGTTGGGACCACACATGCGTCTGCTGTGCTGGATAATAAACCTCATATGAACACCTCTAGCACATCATTGGATAAGTCCAATGATTGGGGCTACGACGCACTTTGGTGGGGAGGCAATGAACATTACCAACTAGGAACTGGCAAGAGAAACAACATGCCTAAGCCTACCTATATCAATACCCCTTCAGATCCCAAACAGGACAACCGGGAGGAAGCACGACTTCAGATTCTGCCTCGCCATAAGGGCAAGGTGGACAATCGTACGAAGAGCATGGAGCAGAAGATTGAGTGCGGCCGGTTTGTGTCTGCGATCTACTCTGCTACGTGATTTTCTGGGACATTGTATTATTTTCTGTATTATTTTCTATGTATAATGAATTTATCGAAAGGAGTTAAAGTAATGCCTGCCCTGTAATTAGTTTGTATCCGGTTTGTTAGAATGCAAACAAAGCAAACTCCGATAAGGCGCTTGGACCACTGCTTATCCAAAATTTCCTACAGTAACCGCCAGAAAAAGATCAGTTCATCAATCCTCTCTAGTAACCCGCCACAATGCCCCGTGAAAAGAAGAAGAGAGGTCGTCGAGCCGAGGAAAAGGCAAAGAAAGACACCACGAAACGAAAGCGCGACGAAATCCCCGATGAACAGGAAGCGAAAAGATTCAAACCCTCGACCGACGATGCAGCGAACGAGTTCAATCACGAAGCGGAGTACATACCGTTAGGAGAAGATCAAAGCGAAGCTCCAGCAGGTGACACACCATTCTACGGTCTCCTCGATGAAGAAGAACAGGAATATTTTGCGCGGGCGAACGAAGTGCTGGAATTGAACCAGTTCCAAGATGGGGAGGAGCGGAGACTATTCGTTGACAGTGTGTACCAAGAAGCTGATGGGAAAGAACTGAAAATTGCCTGCAGTCAATCTTGCTCTAGGCTTATGGAGAAATTGATTGCCATGTCGGATGTACGCCAGATTCAGAGATTGTTTAACAAATTTATCGGACATTTTCTCCACCTTGTTCAGCACCGGTTTGCGAGTCACTGCTGCGAAACGCTGTTTATTCATGCGGCTCCGGCTGTAACGCAGAAAGCGCCAAAGAAGGGTAAAAGGTCAGACGAAGACGATGGTGCGGAACCGGAAATGTCGCTGGCGGAGATGTTCATGACGGTTGTTGAGGAGCTGGAAGGAAACTGGGGCTATTTGTTGACTGAGCGTTTCGCGTCACATACGATCAGGATGCTACTCCTTGTTTTAGCAGGCGAGCCAGTGGATATTTCGTCAAGCGACTCGGTTGTCGCAAGTCGCAAAAAGGAAAAACTTGGGGCTCCGGATGTGGATGCACAGGATAGTAATACCATCGGGAAGCGGAGAAATGTACCAGAGTTCTTTGAGACCACACTAAAGAAAGTCATGAACGATATGGTGTCTGTCCTAGATGATACCTACCTGCGAGCATTGGCTACCCATCCGGTCGGGAACCCCGTCCTGCAAGTGCTTTTGTATCTCGAGCTGTCCCATTTTGGAAAATCCAGTGTCAAGGAATCCAACTCGATTACGAAGCGACTTATCTCAGACGAAAACTTGGAGGAAGGATCTGAGAGCGCGACCTTTGTCCGTGGCCTACTTTATGACCCAGTAGGATCCCGCCTTCTTGAAGCCATTGTGCGATATGTGCCCGGGAAATTTTTCAAGAAGCTCTACAAGAACCTGATTCATGATCGAATTGGCCAGCTCGCGCGGAATATTACTGCTGGGTATGTTGTCCTTCGGGTTCTGGAACGGTTGGGCAAGGACGATCTTCAAGACGCCATGGAACTGATCATCCCCGAAATTCCGGCTCTTATCGAACGGTCTAGGATGGTAGTCCCAAAGGTACTGGTCGAGCGATGTGTCGCCCGAGGAGTCAGTGCCGATCCCCTGGCACAGGCATTGGAAGGCGCTTACGACAAGGACCCTGCTCTACGATTGAATCAGATGCTCAGGCTAGAAACAGCCCCTAAGGAAGATGCAGAGGATGAGGAGAAACCGAAGGACCCTGGCACCAGCCAACAGTCTACGGCTGCGGAGAAATTACACGGATCATTACTGGTCCAGACAATGCTTAGTGCCGCCGGCCGCATCAGCGAACTCATCTTCGCTAGCTTACTTGCACAGTCACCTTCTTCTCTCCTACAAATGTCAAAAGACCCAACTGCATCCCGTGTCATACAACAGGCGCTAACCTCTCCAACCTCCACCCCTCAATTCCGCCGACAGTTCACCGCAAAATTCTTCGGCCATTTGAAGGAACTCGCGCTGGACAGCAGCGGGTCGCACGTCGTGGACGCATTATGGACAGCTACGAAGGATATTTTCTTCGTCAAAGAGAGAATGGCTCAGGAATTGGCTCAGAACGAAATGACACTTCGAGACTCTTTCTTAGGTCGAGCAGTTTGGAGGAATTGGTCTATGGATCTGTATAAGAGGCGACGGCCCGATTGGGCACGTAGAGCAAAGGGTCTTGATCAATCTGATGATGGAAATGGTCAAGAACAGCGGCCTAAATCGAGAATCGAATTGGCACGGGCTAAATTCGCGGCGAAGGAGGATGCAGTTAAGAATAAGCAGGCCCCAGTAGCGGCGAAAACCTAGGCTCGGGATTATGAGATTTGGATAGTATTGTAAATAATAGCATATCTATTTAGCGTATCTGATCAGAAAAGTTTCCTAGGTGTTCTGTTTTGCAAGTACCAATAATATCAAAAAGTGAAGATATTAACAATCTGATGATGTCAATATCGTCATCTCCGACACCGGCGCCGCAATAGATTGAATTGAATTGACTCAAGTAGAATCTTCTTACTCTCCCCCAAGTACTCTTTCCTGTCTCTACTGTGATTTCTCATGTACGAGTCCTCGTCAAGTCGCGCGGATGAAGTCCGAGATGTAAGTTCCCATTACTCTCCAATTCTTTCCACATTTTTCTCACTGAAACCCCACCACCAGCTTCTAAACGCCGTCGAAGATCTCCTCATCCCCTTCATCCGGTCCGCAGACGAAACCAGTTTCCCCTATGGAGCGAACCTAAACGGCACAAACAGTACCAACGGTGCCAATGGTACAAATGGCCATGGGCCCATCCACCAGACAGGGACATCCCTGGTAGAATACAAGCCACCCGGCGAGCTGCAGGAAACCCTGCAGCTAACCCTACCAGAGAAAGGCTCCAAGCAAACCGGATTAATCGAAGTGCTACAGAAAATTCTCCGGTACTCAGTCAATACCTGGCACCAAGGTTTTCTCGATAAGCTCTATGCATCGACCAACGCACCCGGTGTCGCGGCGGAGCTTATCCTCGCTACCCTGAACACAAATGTTCATGTCTACCAGGTATCGCCTGCTCTAACGGTTGTCGAGAAATACACGGGAAGGCGATTAGCGGAGCTTTTTGGTCTTGATGGGCCCCGTGCTGGTGGGATTTCGGTTCAGGGTGGTTCGGCTTCGAATACCACTTCCATCGTTATAGCGCGGAATAATCTCTTCCCTGATACGAAGAGGGATGGGAACGGGGATTATAAGTTTGTGTTGTTTACTAGTGCGCATGGACATTATAGCATTGAGAAAGCGGCCCAGATGCTAGGGCTGGGAAGTAGTGCTACCTGGGCGGTTCCGATTGATAAACAGGGTCGGATGATTCCGTCTGAGTTGGAGAAATTAGTTCAGAAAGCAAAGAAGGAAGGTCGGACTCCGTTCTACGTCAATGCCACTGCAGGAACAACGGTTATGGGCTCGTTCGATCCCTTCGTTGAGATCGCAGCCATATGCAAGAAATATAACCTCTGGTTCCACATCGACGGGTCATGGGGCGGCTCGTTCATATTCTCGTCTAGCCAGCGGGCTAAACTAGCCGGATCGAATCTTGCAGATAGTATCGCTATCAACCCGCATAAGATGCTCGGCGTCCCTGTTACCTGCTCCTTCCTGCTAGCGGCTGACCTGCGCAAGTTCCATCGCGCAAATACCCTGCCGGCAGGGTACTTATTCCACTCCGACGACGACAACTCAGATACCGCTAGCTCTTCAACAGATACCGAACTCTCCTCCGACTCTCCCGAAGTCTGGGACCTAGCAGACCTCACCCTCCAATGCGGGCGACGCGCCGATTCCCTAAAACTCTTCCTCGGCTGGACTTACTACGGCAGCGAGGGCTATGAACGGCAGATCGATTCAGCCTGCGACACCGCAGCGTACCTCGCAAAGCTGATATCTGAGAATGAAAACTTCATCCTCGTCTCCGAAAACTCACCGCCCTGTCTCCAGGTTTGCTTTTATTATGCGCCTGGCAAGGAACTCGTTTATAGTCGAGGAATTGTGTCAGACGAGACGAGACGTGGTAAGCAGAACAGCAAAGTTACTGAGCAGATTACGCGCGCGATTGTGAGCCGTGGGTTTATGGTTGATTTTGCGCCGCCGAGTGGTGATGAGAATGCCGTTGGGGATGGGAAGTTCTTTAGATGTGTGGTTAATGTTTCGACGACGAAGGAGACGGTTGAGGCGCTTGTTAGAGCTATTGAGGCTGCTGGGCCTGATGTTGTCAAGGGTTTGAAGGAGGGTGAGGCTGCTGCTACTGGAGTAAAGAAGGTGCCTGGGGAGAGAGGTCAGGGGCCGGTTGTCCATCGGGTTTAGTGGGCTGTTTTGTTGCAGATATAATCCCGTCTTGGGTATTTTCGTACATATTGGGATAGATTGGGTGAACACCTTATTTTTGGCTTTGGATTTATAGACATATAGACTCCGATAGACTTGACATATTTGGAAGATAGAAGCACTCCTACTTCGTTTATATAGCATATAGAAACACTCAACTCACAAAGGATCAATACGCAAGAAATGGCAGTGTATATATTAAAGTCTCATGGATCAGATATCAATCATCACATTCCTGTCCAAACTGGATCCGATCTAATTGCCCATTTCCGCCCGCCTCTCGAGAACAGACCTGGCCTCGGCTTCTGTCAAGGTCTCAATACCCAACTCTGCGAGCACCTCTCTAGCACTTTCGTTATCTTTAAACAGCCTTTTCTCTACCTCCCATAGACCAGGTTGTACTTTATCTCCCGATTCAACAGTAGCATCATCAGTCTTCGGTGCGTTTGCATCCAACCCAAGAAGCAGGAGTCCTTCATTGAGTCTTTTCAGCCCACGGACCGAATCACCTGCGTTACCTGTTGATCCCAGAGCAACATCAATGACACCGCAGAGATGGTCGACATCGCTAACGAGCTGAGCCGCACCGGCAGCAGAGAATGTATTGCTCATTAGAATATTACTCCAAATGTAATTCTGGATAGGGTGGAAAATCTGACGAATGATACGTCGTAACGGTGCAACGCCTAAAGCTCGTGAGAGGAATGAGATGTTTGTAGAGAGAGTGCGCATCGCTGGCGCGAGGTCTGAAGAAGGTGGGAGAGACACCACGGTGGAGGTGGAAAGAGATGCCCAGGTTGAGATGCGGGAGTAAGGTTTCAGGGCTGAGAGCGTGTTGGAGGTCATCGTGGATATGATGATGGACTCCGATCGTTGTCTGAGACGACGGTATGCGGAGGCCGTTTCGTCGAAAAGGGCGCCATCGGAGCTGGCATCTGGAACTTCACTCTGGTTATCTGTGATAGCCTGGGATGTGCGTGATGCCACATCCGCCACGGACATTGGTCCAGCTACGTTCCTGCCGCTCTCCTTGTTCAGCTTGACTCGTTCCTGGAGCTCAGACCAAAGCTCGACGAAGAATAAATCATTGCTCCAATCTTCCATCTTCTTCTCCAAATACTCTGCACTGCCGAAAACCCTACAGAGCCGTTCTAAGCCCGCGACGCCTTCGACACTTGCTTGCCCCTCGGCTCCCTGCACTGTGCGGCCGATCGTGGATGTCATTGCAAGGTAGGCTTCGAGCGCCGAGCGTAAACGTTCATGCAACTGATCGAAGATAGTTATCTGGATGTCGATAAGGAAACGCAGTTTCTGGCTAAATGAGGACAGTGGCTGGTAGCGCTCAGTGATTGTTTCGAGGAGGTCATTGACACGGATCGCAGCTTTGGTCGGTTTGGTCGCCGAGAACTCAACACCCTCATAATCTATGTGGCCACTATCCGGCGCATCGATGATTTCTTTATATCGAGCCAACGCAAAGTCCTTCTCAACTTGTAACCAACGGTCAAACCAACCCTCCTTTGTAAGTACCTCCCAGGTCATTCCTTTCCAATTATCGCCGGCGTAAGGATCTGGCAAGTAATTCCATGAATCGCGTATCTCAGTGTCGAATTTCATAAGCTCGTGTACGAAATGGCTTAATAACTGTGGGTGCGCTGAAATCTGAGGAAGGAAAGTGCTTAATTTCTGCCTCAGCATTGGCAAAAGAGCTGTGATGAATGAATGAGAAGCATTGAAAAAAGCCCATTCTCGACCGGCTCCCGCTGTTTTCGCTTTCTCGTCAAAAACAGGCTGGAGAAATGTTGCGAAGAATCCGCCGTAGTTGTTTATCAAGTCTATAACATGGGACAAGAAATACTCCGGCTAGTCTCGTGGTTAGATAGAAGCTTTGCTTTCTCAAAAGATACAAAATACCTTGTCGAGCCTGTTTGTCGGCTTCTCGCCGCTGAAATGGTATTTGAACCGAAGTTCAAGCGGATGGATCATCACTTCTAAAGGAAACAAAATCGGTGGATCGACACTCTGTCCAGTAGCAGAGACCTCATGCGCTTGAAGTTCCCTAATCAATAAAAGTTAGAGTGGCTCCATGGACAACAATGAGGACAATCCATACGGAGTTTGTAAGTCAAGAAGCAGTTCAGCATCCTCCCTCCACTGAGACGTCAAATCATCCGGAAGGTGCAACTCTTTAGACGGCCATCTCATCTGATCAAGCCTCTTCTGTAGCCGACAACTAAACTCTCCTTTCATCTGCTCCCTCAATGCAGAAGCCAGTTTCTCGGTGTAGTCCACCAGGTGAGGAGCCGCCCCTTCAGCAGCCGGCTGGGCATCTTTCAATGACTGGACAATATTCCTCAATTGGGTGTACGGTTTCAAAGCGAGGCGAGGTGCAGGTCCGATATTCTTCAGTGCGTCCTTGCTGTATCCCACATCAGCATCCATAGTCCATAAACTGGGTGGGCTCCTAATACCTCAACTCGTCCGCATCTTTCAAAAGAGCAACATAACCTCTGGATATCTCAAGCCTTCGAAGCTTCTCCATACTAGTTTCAAAACGTCGTGCCGCATCATCGCTCGCGTCTGATTTTGTGATGGCTTTTAGACGACGGTCGATCTCGGCTTGTTCGGCGTTGAAAGCTTCGGCTCGCTTTCGCGTTGCGTCGGCATGGTCGTTGGAGGCTTTGGTGGCACTCGAAAGGGCTTCTTGGGCTTCTGCTAGCTGCAAACACTCGTCAGTTCTAGTTCTAGTCGGTGTAGGGTAGGTGGTAAGGGTCGGAGGAGGAAGTACCTGCTTCTGTTGAAGCTCGTGTTGAGCGCGGAGACTGGAGAGTAGCGAGTTTAGACTCTCAAAGTCTGCAGATACTTGGATTTTGTCATTTAGGTAATCTTCAACTCTTGTTCGTTCGTGCGACGATAGGGGAGGTAGAGATGCCTCCATTGTTGGCTTTGCGGGGGTTGGTTCGGGGAAGTTGTTGTCCGTCGACGGTGAACATGCCACTTCGCATCTTAGATCTGCGCTGTGATTGCAATTTAGAGCTACTCGACGTACGCTTCTGTAAGGTCAGTAGTAAGCCAACAGAATCAAACATAGACTTAATTATTAGTCCTAGATTTAATATTTATTTGCTACATGGAAAGCTCTACGATTTTGTCCAGATGTAGCTATAACCCCTTTGCTACCTAGGTAGTCCCAACATTACCGGGCCAGTCTCTTGGGGTAAATGGCAACGTGCATAGCTTAATTTGAGTAATAGAAGACCAGAAAATTGGCACGCAAGGGTCTGATTCCTAGTCCTAAGTCTCTAGGGTCCCAAGAAACAAAAACACCCTTCAGCAAAGTTCGATCACAAACACGAGCATTCGCCCATATTGCATATTGCAGAGAGTCGTCCAGATAAATCAACCTGAGTCCCGAGCCTGGGGGTCTGTTACTCACAGCCCCTTACTCTAGGCAGCCCATAACATCCCAAAACAAGCCAACGCATGATATCTTATCGAAGCCGTATGCCGTCTCATTATTCTGTAGACAGACCGACTATTCCTCGTTTAAATTGCAGTTGCGTTTAGTTTAAGAAGAAGGACTAGGGTTCATCTGCGACAGACAGAAAGTTAGCTACAAAATTCCCGGATCACTCCGCGGACAGATCATACTCTGCGCTTGCCACCGGTCATGGTGACGTTGACGAAACGGCGAGTGTAGACAGCGCGCTTGTAGGCACGGCCCTTAGGGGTCTTGGGCTTCTCAACAGGGTCGACCTGGATAGCGACTGTTAGCGGGCGGTCCACATTACCTATATATTATAGGGTCTTCAAGTGGTCTTACCTTGGGAGTGGCCGACTTGACCTTACCGGCACGCGCGAGAGATCCGTGAACCTTACCCATGATGGATAACGAAGTTGAAGATGACTGACGTCGGAAAGTTGATGGAACTTTGTAGCGGAGATGGAGAAAGAATACTTAGTCTGAGATTTAACTTGTGGATGAAAAGGATTGCTTTGTCATTCGCCACTCTCACCGCCTTCCTGTATAGTTCCCCGGGGTATTGTTACTCACAAACAGCAACTGGTATGCTTTAGTATAGTAACTAAAATCAAATAACTATAATAGGCTGTTTCAACTGACTTTTTGTTACAGAACAGATAAATAATATACTATGGAGAGTTAAAATTTCTACCGTTAATTAGGTACTTTCTGCTGTTCCTAATTTATAAGGCGGTGTAGAGATGCCTGGCAGAAAATGCCCGAGCTATGATGACAGACAACCAGATAAGACCAAACAATGACCGCCATGTTACTTGGGCTATTGAATTCGGACAGATTCTGAATATTTTCCATTATTATTGCTTATTAAAACAGTGGTGTTTATCAGATTAAGCTCACCTAGAGTGAGGTTGAGCTTGATATCGCCCAACACCATCATGGGTGCTCTCAAACAGTTGGAAAATCGACAGAATAATCATCCATGAGACTCTTTTTGGGATAACATGTCCAGCCCAGCTAAAAAGCGCAAGAGGAATGGCCTGGACTCTGGCCAGCAGACTCGGAGCATCGAGTCATTCTTCAAGGGCCAAGCAACCAAACAAGCTGAAAAAGCTGAAAAAGCGGAGAGGACACTAGGAAGCACGCCTGAAGATACAGATCAGACTGTCTCCGATGAAGCGCTGGCTCGTAAGCTCCAGGCAGAATGGGATCAAGAGGATAACAATGAACCAAGTGCGCCTGAGGTTCCAAGCGACGCAACTAGGTCAACGCCCCCGATATCAAATGGCGATGCGATCGGGTCAGCGGCAAAAGTCCGAAAGAAGAATACACTTTCTCTACAATCGTCATCAGGCACAGAAGATACCATCTCGCTTTCGATTCCATTCGATCAGAGTCCGTTAACGTTTGACTCTGCCAAGTATGCAGAAGAGCTACAATCCCACTGGGCCGCAGAAGGCGGTGATGCCTCGTACGCATTGCTAACAAGAGCTTTTGTCCTGGCCAATTCAACAACCAGCCGGATAAAAATAGTCGACGCGTTGGTCAATTTCCTCCGAGTCCTTATCGAAGGCGACCCAACCAGTGTTCTCCCCGCGGTATGGCTTGCAACCAACTCGATCTCTCCCCCATATGACGAGTGGGAACTAGGACTAGGCGGGTCAGCTATATCAAAGGCGCTCAAGAAAATTTACGGGCTAAACAGCCAAGGACTGAAGACACTCTATGATAAACATGGGGATGCAGGCGATGTAGCTTTTGAAGCGAAGAAAAGGCAAAGCTTTACACTTATGAAACCGAAGCCACTAAAGATTAAGGGTGTATATCAGTCTCTGATGAAAATAGCTATGAGCAAGGGAACTGGCAGTCAAGAGGTTAAGCAGAGGATTGTTGAGAAGCTCCTTCAGGATGCTCGCGGTGCGGAAGAAAGTCGGTATATTGTCCGGACTCTTGTCCAGAATTTACGAATTGGAGCTGTGAAGACTACCATGTTAATTGCGCTTGCAAGAGCGTTTTTATATTCCAAGCCGAAAGACGCAAGTTTTGATGTTCGTGGTCAACGGGAACTAGCAGGTCTCAAAAAGGAGGAGCTGAGCGAGCTTTACAACAATGCTGAAGAAATCGTCAAGGCTTCTTATGCAAGACATCCAAACTACAATGACCTTGTTCCATCGTTGCTTGAAACCGGAGTCACGGAGGAGCTCCTTGTACGATGTGGTCTTCAACTACATATCCCGTTACGGCCAATGCTAGGCAGCATCACACGCGACCTATCAGAGATGCTGACAAAACTTCAAGGAAGAGACTTTACCTGCGAATACAAGTACGATGGACAGCGCGCGCAAGTACACTGCGACGCAAGCGGTAAGGTATCGATATTCTCTCGCCATCTCGAACAAATGACAGAAAAATACCCCGATCTCGTATCTCTCGTTCCAGAAATCAGAGGCGATGGCGTGTCAAGCTTCATTCTTGAAGGAGAAGTAGTAGCCGTTGACCACGAGTCAGGTGAACTCCAACCATTCCAAGTCCTGACAAACCGGGCAAAGAAAAATGTCGATATAGCAGACATCAAAGTCAACGTCTGTCTATTCGCATTTGACTTAATGTACCTCAACAACGAACCCCTACTCGACCGACCCTTCCGCGAAAGAAGAGAACTCCTCCGCAGTCTATTCGTCGAAATCCCAAACCGGTTCACCTGGGTAAAGAATCTCGACGCAACATCAGTCGATTCCGAGAGTGTGCTCGAATTCTTCAAAAGCGCGACCGATTCCAAATGCGAAGGAATAATGGTCAAAGTACTAGACAACACACCCAAATCAAACCTCAACAAAACAGACCCATCCCTAATCACCACAACAA
>MVGC01000209.1:0-39058 GCA_003589665.1 Aspergillus sclerotialis | reverse complement strand
GTTTTCTGGGGTGGTTATGGATTTTTATATTTGTCGGAGAGTAAGTTGTTGTTGCGTATTGCTTATGTTGATGCTGATGTATCGGGATTCTGGATTGGGTTAAGTGCAAGTAAGCCTGCATGAAATACGAAGACCGTTGTTGTTCAATTCTGCCTGGCCTTTGTCAATACAAGGATGCAGACTTGAAGGGTTTCTTTTATTTCATCATTCTCATTATTCGCTCGATACAGGTATCATGCCGACTTCGCTGAATAGTATCTCTCTATCTCCAAGCATCTCTCAAGCCAACCCAATTACCCTCCCTGAGCAGCTCACCCAACATCCTTTCAAATCAAACCACAGCCGGGATCCTTCCCCAAGCAACATTAGCCAAAGCCTACCCCAACGGAGGAAAATAAGCATACGGCAACAAATCATCAATCCCCACCACTTCCGGGCCCCCTTCCTTAGGAACAATAACTTTAATACCCGGATGCAAATCCCTTAGCACCTGTCTGCATCTTCCACAGGGGCTGAGGATCCTGCCATCATTGCTAACAGCGACGATAAGAGTGAGTTTCGGGGGTCCGGCGAGCGCAGCGACGCCCAGTGTGACGAGTTCCGCACAGGGGCCGCCGGTGAAGTGGTAGACATTTATTCCGGTGAAGATCTGGCCGTCTTCTGAGAGAGCGGCGCTGGAGACACTGTAGTCTTCTGATTTGGGGATTTGGGTTATTGCCTTGATGGCTAGGTTTACGAGGTTGGTTTCAGAAGATGTGAGGGGCATTTTGGATGATTGTAGATGTAGTTATGGATGTGAAAGTGGGTAAGGAAGTAGATCTGAAGGAGTAGTAATTGTTGTGATTGACTTGTGAGATATCATGCTAGTATATATATCCTTCTCAAACAGTTTACAGCTCTTGTTGATTCTTCCGTGTTTATTCCTGATTTAGTCCCCGACAATGAACCAAAGCAGTCATTGGTCAAGCCTACGACGGCTTCCTTAAACAAATCGATGCTATTCCCAAATTGGTTCCCTTCGCAACATCGCCCATCTCGTTCTTAGACACCCTCCACATTGCCCAGCGCCATCCCACGCTCTTCGCTCTTCGAACGTTCAAACTTGACGGGTGCGATGAGTCCGAATTTCTCAAATTCATAGAACAGTCGTAGTTACTTGATTGAGACCATGTTGAGCAGGCTGCTTTATTTTATTCTATCAAGAAAAGGAGATTCCTATCTATACACGTATACGAAATGTTGCTATTAACGGAAATCGATACGCGTATAGATAGGTCAGTTGGCCCGTGCAGACGCGGAACTGGAAATAGCCCTAAACCAAGAATGAAACTCGAAGGAAGATCTGGGAGGATAATTAGTTAAGATTTTTCCCGTTTCCTTGTTCTCTCTCAATGATGGAGAATCTTACAGTGAAGATAGATTGCTTGTCACTGTACTCTTGAAGCCAAGGTAGGCTACATCCCTGTATCCCTTAGCACGCTCGGGGACCCTTCAACTTCCCCATCTTCAGATCTACACTCAACTAGGTTAAACCATCGAACCATTGTTAAAGTTTCCACTAATATACTGTGATAGCTTAACTATGAAACCCTTTGTTCGGCTCAGTCATTCCTTCGACAGCAATCATCTCCGCCAAGGGTTCCCAAGGTCTCTAACTTCCCCATACTGGATCCTGCCACGAAATTTGAGGAAGAGCGAATGCCTGCATACGACAGAGGCCTTTATTATCCAGTCCAGCTTGGTGATATTTTCCATTCTAAATACCAGGTTCTCAGCAAGTTAGGGTTTGGAGCAAACTCAACAGTGTGGTTTTGTCGCGACCTTCAGTATATGTGCCGTACTCTTCCCCGGCCCTTGTGAGACTAACGTGTATGATAGAAAACACCGGTATATTGCGCTAAAAATTTACATCAGCAGTTCCAGAGTGAACCAAGAGGTGCACGTGCTGGAGCACATTTCAAGAATAAAAACACAACACCCCAGCAGGAATCTCGTCCGCAAAATGATAGAAAATTTCGAACTCTCAGGGCCTAGCGGCACCCATCAGTGCATTGTTTATGAGCCGTTATTGACTAGCCTTCTGCATTTTCAAGCAACCTTAGATGCAAAGAGCTTTCTTGAAGACTTACTAAAGGGAGCCCTACAACAGCTATTGGAGGCCCTTGATTATTTACACTCAGAGGCCCATTTAATACATACTGGTTTTTATATCGTCCAATGCAGACTTTCTATTAACAACTAATTTCCAGCCTAGATATACAGGCTAAGAATATAATCATCAGCGCAATGGATGACTCGATTTTTCGTGAATGGGATGAAAATGAAATGACTAACCCACGCAAGGTTACTAATGACTATACTGTCTATCTGTCTCGTCCATTCCGTTTTAAAAAGGGATAGACCGGCTATGGGATGCCGCTCCTCTCGGACTTTGGAGAAGCTCGTCTGGGAGAGGTACATAATGGCTTAATTCAGCCAGATATTTATCGTGCGCCTGAGGTCATCCTTGGATTGGATTGGACATCGAAAGTTGACATATGGAACGTTGGGGTATTAGTAAGTTAGGAACCATCCTGATTACTATTTCATTTCATTACTATGTGGACTGATTATGAGGTAATAGATCTGGGGCCTCTTTGAGGACCACCATTTATTTGATGGCAGGGGGCCGGACGGTAGTCATTCAGATGCACATCTTCTCGCTGAAATGGTAGCGATGCTTGGCCCTCCCCCAGCTGGTCTTCTTCACAAGTCTTCTTATAGTCTCAAACATTGGGACTCTTCAGGTAAGGCTTTCGTTATTAAATAATCGATTTAATCTCCTACTAAACCCCATAAATAGGTCAATGGAAAGCTTCTATAGAAGTTCCGCATCGTTCATTAGAGGACTCGGAAGAATATCTTGAGGGTGAAAACAAGAGGATGTTTATGCAATTTGTTAGAAAGATGCTGTGGTGGGATCCGGAGGAGTGACAGAGTGCTTGTGAACTTTTGACGGATCCTTGGTTAACGACACCGTAGTTTATTGTGCGAGGTTGGACTCTTATGTTGCTTATAATACTCGAGATCGGGTTCGGGAGGCAGTTATCGAGTGCGGCTTGGACGTCGTCAGGCTATGAGCAGCCGAAGAAGCAATAATGAATTTACTCTACTAACCAGATGTCTGTATCCAATTTTGAAGGCCTTGAATACGTCATTTTCGACTTCCCCTGACTTCACTAAGCAAGTACCATAACCCAACCATGGAATCTTTTGATCATTAGTCAGAGTTGCTGTTTGGTGAAGCGACATGGTTAAGGAAGTGAATGTTTCAACAACAGTCCCTGGTTGAAGGTATCGTTGTAGAAAACCTGAACTTTATGATGCTCTCACTGTCTCTATAGAGAGGTCGCAATATACTTTACCGTCGCTCTCCGCATCTGAGACCGACAGCTCCCCCCGGCGTCGGCAGCCGACTGTTTGATCGGCGCCCGAAGACCGTTAGAGATCTCGCAACTCCGCATCCAAGAAGAGGGGTATATACTCTCACCTTCAAACTCTCAAGTATCAATCACTCTTGGGCAGTTGCTACCCTCCAATCACACTCATCGTTTCAATCTGGTGCACTACAAAGTAGATTCCCAAAATGGCGAATGCGCGACCCAATATCGTCTTCATCATGGCGGATGATCACGCTGCCAAAGCCATCAGTACTTACGGTTACAAGATTAATCACACCCCTAATTTGGACCGTCTAGCCAACGAGGGCATGAAGTTCAACCACTGCTACGTTACGAATTCAATCTGTACCCCTAGCCGTGCGGCGATTCTAACGGGTACCTACAACCATGTGAACGGCGTGGTCACACTTGAGAGTAAGATCAACAAACATCTACCTAACGTCGCTAAGCATCTACGAACTGCTGGCTACCAGACGGCAATGGTAGGGAAATGGCACCTCGGTGAAGGTTCGGCTCATGAACCATCCGGTTTCGATTACTGGTCTGTTGTGCCTGGACAGGGCGATTATCATGATCCTCGATTTATCGAGATGGGTAAAGAAATCGTCGAACCGGGCTACGCGACGGACATTATCACCGACAAATCGATCCAGTTTGTCAAGAATAGAGACAAAGCTAGACCTTTCTTCTTGATGTGCCACCACAAAGCCCCGCATCGCTCCTGGGAGTGTCACCCGAAGCACAAGGGCTTGTTCAAGCACGAGATTAAAGTCCCCGACACATTCGACGATGACTACAAGAACAGAGCCAAAGCTGCTGGTCTGGCGAAGAATAAAGTCGACGCGGATCTGACCTATTTTGATCTGGGCCTTGTGCAGCCAGACGGCGGCTCGGAGTTGGGAGAATTGATGAACGACTGGGGCGGTAGCAATATCGATCGCAAGGTTCCCAACGTTGCTAACGAAGACATACACAAGGTCCGCCTTGTATGCAAGGACACTGCTGAAGTCTTCACTTTCAAGAACAACCAGGAACTGCGGCACTTCAAGTATCAGCGGTATATGCAGAGATATCTGCGAACTATCCAGTCTATTGACGACAACGTCGGAAGACTTCTGGACTGTCTGGATGAAGAAGACCTGAAAAATACAATGGTCATCTACACATCTGATCAGGGCTTCTTCCTTGGCGACCACGGCTGGTTTGATAAGCGCTTTATGTACGAAGAGTCCTTCCAGATGCCGTTTTTAGTGCGCTATCCCAGCCTAATCAAGCCAGGCTCTGTGTGTAATGATATCATCTGCAATGTTGATTTCGCAGCCACATGGATGGACATTGCTAGTATTCCTATACCCTCTTATATGCAGGGGAAATCATTCAAGGCACTTCTTAGCGGCAACACACCTGAAAACTGGGACCAAATTGCGTATCATCGCTACTGGATGCATCGCGACAACCTCCATAATATCTACGCCCACTACGGCGTCAGGAACCAGCGATTTAAGCTTATCTACTGGTATGCCGAGGATTGTGGGATTGAGGGGACCAATGCCGGTGGTCAGGATAAAGAATGGGAGCTTTTCGACTGCGACAAAGATCCTTTGGAGCTCTTTAACCTCTATAATGATCCGTCATATGCAAGTGTTGTGGCTGAACTTCGCAGGCTGCTGGATAAGAAGATGATTGAGATAGGAGATATTCCTGAACATCAGGTTCAGCTGTGAGAGGTTCCAAACTGGACGTACGTTCGGTTTACTGACCCCGGATGATGGAGAACATCGGAGTCTCTAATAGAAACCGGAAAAACACGATAGTAAAGAGCCTTGTAGATACCACCATGACGAGCAGTAAAATGTTGTGACCAGAGTGTATGTTGGTAAGATGTAAGGATAAATGAATTCTGCTGTACGTGTCTGCATATACTGATTATGGGAGAATGCACTTTATTTCACTAGTAGTATCGCAGTATCATCATCCCTTCGACACGATCCTTCTTCAACGCGCGAGAGCCACGCGACCTGCACGAAAAAGGGCTATTTGAAGCCTCAGGCAGAAATGTGAATCACATGACATGATTGGTTTAGAGCTTCCAAAATAAAGACAAATTTATTGCAGGAGCGAAGATATCAGTGAGGTCAGGGTAGCATTAACCTGAAAGGCAAGGGCTATGAACCCTCCAGGATAAACAATAATGTTCATTGTATTCGGCAAGTAGGAAGAAGGAAGGTGCAAGGACCACTTATGACCAATGGTGTTAATCGTGAATATATCGGCAAGTGCAAAAAATGCTCAGGTCAGAGTAATATCAGTTGAGAAGGAAAAAGCAGTGGTTCTCTTTCAGATAGTCAAATAGTAATACCTATTTTGTTGGGAATACGTCGGCAAGTGCGCAGGACCCTAAGACCAGATATAGTGTTCGTATGGAATATCTTGTTTCTGGGATATATATTCCAGTCAGATGTGGTATTGTATTGAAAATCTTGAGTGATTTTCTGTCCACTATCGAGGCATTGTAGACTGATTAGTCGTTTGTTCAATCCAGAGGGAGCCCATGACAGCTCAGGTAACCCTCGGGAGTCATTTTCGAATAGCGTTTTCCAAGACCAATATCTCACTCTCCTCTTTTCTTCCAGGTTTACTTCAAGGTCAGTTTCTCGGCATGTGTCTATATGGTAACCCAATAATAGACTGGTCAAGGTTGGTGTGATGTAGATGAGGGGGAAACGCATGAACTTCGGCCTCCTACTCTCGGGGACCTTCTTTGGCCGAATGAGAACGCATTCTCTTTGCAGTAGCTATCTGTAGAGTTTCACACTATCTCGTTGGATTCGATGAGGCACCAGCTAGCAACAACGTTAATCCAAATACAGTGTCAGTCAGTATACTGGAAACGGAGAAGATAAACAGTATACCATGTCGCACTCGGTATCCAAAATATATATCTTGGATAAGGTACCAATCAACACGGACGTGATCGTCCATAAGGCAGTTGCTTAAATGAATCAAATAGACAATAACCTTTACGAGTTCAGACCGTATCCTCAAGTGGCAAGCTTCTACTCGAAATAGTGTTCTACTTTCTCTTGTGGCAGTCAATATGACGCCTTGAGCTCACACTATCCCCGCCGATCTCATGAAGATCCCACGATGGCAGCCGCCAGTCGGGCCTAGCCGATCCGCCGACGAACCAGATATTCAAAAATTATGGATCCATTACAGCTACATCGGAAAAGCTTTTGTGATATTGATTGATTTGTCTAATGCCGGCTTGGCCGGCGCCATCACTTTGGTCGACAAATGATTTTATCGATGTCGTTCAGATGAGTTACGTCAGTGTCTGTGGGCTAAGAGTGCTCCAATATTCAAATCGATTGGTACTCTTTGTTCAGAAGCTCTGGGTAGCAGACGATACCGCAACCGATAGCCGATCTACACGTCATACTGTCGCTGACAGTAAGTCTATCGTGCACGTTCGAAGATCAAAGATCCCGATCTCAAAATAGCCGTGTCTAGCCAAGGTACTCAATACGGAGATGGCTGGAGTGAATTGAAAGTCTAATCAGACGACCATGGAAAAGTCAAAGTTATCGATTCGAGATCGAATTTACCTAACGACTTGGTGACTTGGTGTTACAGTACCGTTGAATCAAGCCTAGTTCCGCCTTCAGGTACTTGTACAGGACACGAGAAACTCAGGTACCTGCAACCTGCGATCTGCAGGTGTGCTGCACCCTCAATTGGTTAGAAACACGAGATGGCAAGGAAATCATCACCCCAAAACGATAGCTCTCAACATCTCAACGCTGGACTGTCATTTCATCATGGTTGGAACTAGTAAAAGTGGCTTGTAGATCCGGAGTAAGGGATACGGGTATCACAGCGGAGAAAAGGAACATTGCCAATGAATCCCTACGGAAGGATCGGGAAGGAAATTAATAGTTCAAAGCAAAGCTTTCAAGGTGAACTATTTCAAGCTAAGAAGCAGGGATTCAGAAATGTAATTAAAACTTGCATACAAAAGACGGTCAACAAGCATATCAGAACCCAACACGGGAAATCCAAGCGGAAAAAGAAAGCTAGCCGTTATACGAGAGTTGTAATTTCAAAGGAAATAGCTATCAAACCTGCATTGGCTGGTCTGGTTGGAAATAAGTTGGAAATAGGGCTTCTCCTGAATAGTAGAAGGGGGATTAATGACCGGTAAAAGCAAAAGGGCAGGCAGGGTTGGACTTAGTAAGCGACATCTTCACTGCATGCCTCCCTGGCTTGTCTTGTCTTCCCCTGTGTAATTCTCCTCTCCTTTTATCCACCAAGTCAATTACTTAATCCCCCTGCAAACAGAGTTCGGTCCTTGATGCCCTCCCTGCTTTCGGAAAGGCCTTGAATCTCGATCTTTCTTTACCATGGGTATCAATGTTCCCGCTTGATAATACTAAGTCGTTAGATCAATAGCCTAAAGTTAGTTCCCCTTACAGCCATTAAGGACTGTAATCTAACCTTGAGACAAGGCAGGTATCTTGGGTTTTACGCCACTCCGGGTACCTGATTACCAAGGGAGGCTGATATGCCTGTCTAGACCAACAGGGCAACCAAATCAGGGTCAAAATGATTCGCTGAATTGCCACGATCGATGATTAGCTAGTAGTTTTAGGAAAACTGTTTTAGATTCTCAAGCTTGTATGCAACATCCATCACAAACCCATCATCCACTCAGATCGCTGTTCACGAGTGATCTACAGGGCAAAAGATGAGGTCGCAAATTTTGGAATGAAGCTCTAGATCCCCGTGTCATGCACTATCCTCCATGGAGAAGCCACCGGAGCCCAAGGTGCCAATGGTATCAATGTAAGTCAGGGAGCCAGGGTTTGGAATCGGCGATCCATACCGCAACTTGGGACAGAAGACTTCACGCCGGAGTTCATGCCTGTCTGAGTGGATCAATCACCCACTTCCTTGCATGCTGCATTCATTCCACAGAGTGAAGAGCCGACATTGCAATGCTCGGCGGCAATAGCCCCTTGAATCTTTGAGTCTTCGAAGTCATCAAGTCCTACTCACGGACCGCCCGTCTAATCTATATAAGGCTGCTTCCAGCAGCCTCTTCGATCGTTCTCTCCATCATCAATCAATTCATTCGTTCTCTTCTCTCAAGAACAGTCTTCGCTATCCTATATCCTAAAACAAAAACCTTGAACCAGTCGTTCAAACTTTCCAAATCCAAATCGTCAAAATGAAGTTCTCTCTCGTCTCCGTTGCCTCTGTCTTCGCTTTCGCTGCCTCTGTCGCCGCTGCCCCCAGTGGCAAGCACTTCCCTGTCCCTGACGACATGACCGTCAAGCAGGCCCAGGCCAAGTGCGGTGACCAGGCCAAGCTCAGCTGCTGCAACAAGGCCAACTACGGTGACACCACCAACGTCAACCCCGGTGTCCTCTCCGGCCTCCTCAGCAACCTCGGTGGTAACGGCGGTCTTGGTCTCTTCGACGGCTGCTCCGAGCTCAACCTCAACATTCCCGGTAGGTTTTTGTATCTAATGTTCATATATGACAGTAACTAACAATCACAGTCGTCAACCTTATCCCTGTTAACGTTCAGGACTTGGTCAACAAGCGATGCCAGCAGAACATTGCTTGCTGCCAGAACTCTCCTTCCCACTCCGATGGAAACCTCGTGGGCGTTGCTGTGCCCTGCATTGCCCTTGGCGCTCTTATCTAAGCGTCTTCGCAGCGTTTCTATTCAACTCCGGTCGAAATGGTTGGAGGTGGTCTCCCTGATGGCTGGGAATTGGATATATGGATAGCAGTTGGCTTAATTGGTTCGTTATGGTACTGGTAGATCGGGCATTGTGATTCTGTTTTACCATGTATCATTACCTTTCTGCTTTCCATTGACTGTTCTGAATGCATTTCTGATTACTTAGTCTGTCTTTGGCAGACTCAGTTTACACATATACTACGTACTTAATTTGAGCATTTATCTTTACTGATTTCGTCTTTTGAACAAATTATACTTTTTCCCGTAAGCCGCAACCAAGCCTCTGTTTTCACGAAACAATTTAAGCAGGATCTCCCACGAAGTAAGGCAACTTTTCCACTTTACAGCGCCCAAGACCTTTGGAAATTGTATAATCCCTCTTCTAGTCTTCCCTAATGGCGAATTCCTTTCTAATATTTTTTTTTTTATTTTTTTTTTGGACAAACAACGTGTCTCCCCCGGTATCATACTAGCCATTACGCAAGCAAGGGATAACCGATATAGACATGCATAGTTTAATAGGTTTTACCCCTTTTTCCTTTAAAATAAATATCATGCCGTGTAACCTACATTTCTGATCCCTGCATTCCAGTTTGGTTTGAAATGTGTTATTAGTAATGATAAACAGTCAGGTTTGCTTTGCAATTTGGTGGCGTCTGCATAGTGTTGTGTTTGGGAGGAAGATCGGTCGGTGTAGAAGGCTAGTCACTGTACAGAGAGAGGGAGGCAAGTATTGGGGTATGAAGGGATGGAAGGAGAGGGATGATGTGGTTACGAAGTTATTCTACACCTTTGTTTGGACTTCGTCTTGGGATTAACTGGGCTGGTTGGTTTTCTAGGTAGGTCGATCTAACAAAAATCTACGCGCAGCTCACTTTCCAACATCAGTCTCATTGAGCCGTGGATGGTTTCGAACATCCTTGACTGATGGGTCCTGCTCCTCAGCTTCTTCATCGGATTTGTCCCACTTGCGCACACCATCAGGATTCCAGTCTCATACAAAGAGAATGCCTATAGATATTCTATTCCGTTCTTCCGAAGGTATTCCCTAACGCGATGACACCAGCGAGTCTGGATATATTCGAGCAGTGAAAGCCTGAGTTCGCCATTCTCCATTTCAAATCCCGCGAGTAGCCTCTCGAAGTCCTCCAAAAGCTGTGTCTCTTTCATGGCTTTTCTTCGCGTCTGCCTCATCGAGGTCGGTAAAAGGACTCGGAGCGCATCATCCACGGCTAGACCCAATCTCAGGTCCACCGCATACCGTTCCTGGTGTCGTAACGACTGCATCTCTCTTCAAACAGACTAAAGCGCGATGTCATTGACATAGGAGATAGCCCGCGGAAGAACAAAAACAATGACTATCATTTTTGTGATCAGCGCCAAGAACTACTTCGAGAAGTGCATGGTGAATGCTGAAAACAGACTCAAAGGATAGATACTCGGCATTGTGAGCGCGACGATAGGGACGGAACGACGTGTCGGGCACTATGTTTCTTGAAATAGCATGGGACGGTGCGGCACCAGTAATGTGCGAGTCTCAATCGTCCTCGGACAATTACGGGTGCTTTCAATTGATATCATTATTTCCATTGATGGCTGTAGCCAGCGGCTGGCGAACGAAAATCTTTTGGTTCTTCTCTTTCTGTTTCGGTTGCGATTGTACACCTGGAAAGCAGGTCGATGCCGTGCTGGATATTGGGACAGATCGACGTTCTGCAACTGCGGCTGGTCTTGAATTGAAGAAGCTTGAACTGTCAGTTCCTGTAGGATCAAGCTCTCAGACAGGTTCTGCAATATTTCCAGTTAGAGCATACTATTCTATCAAGACTGGTGCTATACTGGTCCATCCTAGTCACTAATGAAGTCCCTAGGACTTCTACATTCCGCATAGACTCTGTTTGCTTCACCAGGGCAGACGTCTGTTGGTTTTCCAGTCTATTGGCGGTTATTATTGATAAAAGACGACTTTTCAATCAAACGACAAAGGAAAGACTTACGCCAGCAGCGCTCAGATTAATCTGTAGAGTCTGCAGGATATCCGCCGCGCTCTTCAACATATCCCTCCGAACTGATACTTGGCCTTCTTCGCCCTATCTCGGCTTTCATTTTGACGCTGTGGATCTCTATGTCGAAAGCGCGCCAGCCATCACAATACGCTACGAGCGCCTTGCAGGTCTCGATATCAAGTGATACGATTGCCAGTGGTTTTGCCATAGCTGTGCTAGGTCAGACACAAGGAGCAGATTTTGCGATGAAGAAAGCCAGTGAAGGAAAGCTGTGGGAAGAAAGAGTATTCAGGGAAAGCAAGACCATGGAACGAGATGGGGCTGCACTGCAAGCCTCGGCACCCTAAGCCTCCACGTTGGGCTCCTGCCATCCAACCAAGTAGAAGGCTCATGTCAGCAGTGCACCTGTAGCAGGAGCATCTGATAGTGGGCAGCAGACAGGTATAACCTCTTCAATAATGGGTTTAAAGTATAGTATAGTTACTCCGGGTAATCGATCAAGACGAGGTTATATACAAAACAAACAAAAAGTAATAGCATCAAATAACCGGTATATACTCTTGGATCTTAAATCTACCAACTAACGTCTACAGCTTACTCTGAGGCGCATCGCTGTACAACGATCGTGTCCGATCCATAGCCTGCAAAGCCTCCTTCTCAATGCGAGTAAGAAGCTGAGCACAAGTAGGAATATCATGGATGAGGCCAATAACCTGACCAGCGGTCCAAACCTGCATAGTCATTAGAACCAAATCACACCAGATTAACAGAGCAAAAGCAGTGGGTGGAACATACACCAAAGTCAACATCCCCATTCAAGAAAACCTCGCGACCACGCTTTCCGCTAACAAACGGCGCGATCTCACTGAACTCTCCAGTCTTGCTCTCCTTCTCGACCTTCAGCGCCTCTTGTGTGACCTTGTTAGCAAAAAGACGAGAGGTATTCTTCCACCGTCTCAGCACAAGCGCGGTATCGGTCTCCTGGGCATTGACGATCGTCTCCTTGACCTTGTGGTGAATAGGTGCTTCGAGGGTACACATGAATCTCGTTCCCATGTTAATACCCTCAGCTCCCAGAGCAAGCGCCGCAGCGAGACCCTGGCCATCGGCGAAACCACCAGAAGCAATGAATGGCACCTTCAGATCCTGACGAGCGCGGCTGAGGAGAATGAAGTTTGTGATATCGTGTTCACCAACGTGGCCGGCGCATTCGAAGCCGTCGATCGAGAGGAAGTCAACGCCTAATTTGATGGCGGATTTCGCGTGTCGGATTGTAGTGCACTTGTGCAGGATAGTTGTGTTGGCGGCTTTCAGTTGCTTGATTACCGGCCCTGGGTTGTTTCCTGCTGTTTCGACGATCTTGATTCCCTCGTCGATGATTACCTGGCGTAGGCGCCGTAGTCTGGGGGAACTAGCGCAGGGAGGAGGGTGAGGTTCACAGCGAAGGGGTTCTTGGTCATTGAGCGGCATTTGCGGATTTCTTTTCGCAGGTCTCGGGGGTTGGTTGGGTGAGGGCTGTTAGCTGTGATACTCAAGTTAGTATGTATGGCTTTGGTTTGAACAGTAGAGAGTCGTACGATTCCAAGTCCTCCTGCATTGCTAACTGCGGAGGCAAGTTCAGCATAGCCGACCCATTGCATGCCTCCCTGCACGACAGGGACTGTCGCTGTGTCAGTAAGAAGTCCCTAGAAGGACAAAATGGTAGACAATACCGGTGATTCCCAGTCTCCTGGTTAGCTCGGTGTTAAAAGGCATATCGGTAGTCGCGTATCTTATCGGGGTTTCTTTCAACTGAATGAGTAGCGTTGTACGCGGTCTCTAGTAAAAAGAAGTTCTATATCTATAGAAATAAAACGAGAGAAGAATCTGGAGATTTATCAACTTGAAAGATCGAACGAAGGAGAGGAAAAGAGGGTAGAAATCCAGTGTCTCGTTGTCAGACTGCGTAACCGCGGGCCTTTCGGTGTGGAGGCAGAGACTTGCCGAGGTTGACGATGAGGAGATCTCTCGGTCTAGATACTTGATTACTATTCAACAATGAACAGAGTTGAGACTCATAGACAAGATAGGAGGTTATGCCCAGATGATAAAAGGTATAACATCAGCAGACATCGTGTTATTGTATGTCCTCTCTTTTGTTTGCTTATTGTCATCGTGATATCCAACATGTGATCGGTTCTCGGTGGTTTTTCTCTCTTTGTCAATTGATCCTTGCTGTCGAGGTTGTTTGGTCGAATAATAAATTAATAGTCGAGACCAATTTGACTCACTGTGAGATATATTTTAGGTGTCATCTGTACGTGTACATATGTTGGGAGTTTCCTGGGTGTGACCAGGCGAATGTAAGGTGTAGGGAAGAAGCCCTAGATATATATATCTTTGCAACCCTATATATTCCGTTAAACGGCCTCCTCATTCCTACCCACTAAATAGAGGACCTGACATCTATTCCAAATGTCTATCATAACAGTTATTTCATTTTCGTTTCTTCCCTTCTTAGTATATTTCTTTTCAGTCAAATAAACAGTTGGTGAGACAGCAGTCCTACTTGTGATATTAAGGGACCGGAGGTATGCTGCATCCCAGACGCGAACTGGGCGTTGAATAAATTAAAACACGAGAATCAGGTAATATCAAAGACAGCACTGAATCATATTTGTCTATGTCTATCTAGATTATACACTAAAGATCCATAAGAATCACCACCACTTTTAAGCAGCTTTTTCACCCACTCCAGCCTTGCCGCCAAAGCTCGCAGGAGACAAAGTTGTATAAACCATTTCGAATTTGGGTTGGGAAACGTATCTACACCGGCTTTTAAAACCTTCGTAGCCAATTCCTGACCAAGGGCTTCGGAATCCCTGTCGGCTTCCTTTTCAGCGTATGCTGACAACCCCTGACAACATAAAATGAGTTTGAGAGAGAGTTCCAATGTTTACCATTACCATATCTCCGAAACTGCTACCCACGAGATGTGCCCAGGTGCTGTGCTAGAGCACCCATTCTTGTACACTATGACGCTATTGAGTTTCTGTCGCGAAACACCCCTCTATTATATTCATGATCGTAAGATCTTATTCCCCATTTTCCCCATTCTCCATGTCCCTTCCCCACTTATGCATCTGCAACTAAGCAGCTCGATTCCTCTCAGCATGGAACCCAAGAGTGGGAGAGTTGTGTTGATAGCCTCCCACCCTTGAGATCAGCATGAATACCAATCAGGGAACATGCCAGCACCAGGGCTTGATCCACTTACCCTGGCCAAGAAATGCAAAGACATGCCATATTTATAGCCTGCTCTATGCATGTCTATTCCTATTAGTTCATAGTAATAGGTCTATGGTCGATTCTATGCCGTTACGACCATACAATAATATGGCGTCTATCGAAAAGCAGGAGGCTTCCCAGCCGGCCGACCACACCGACCGCTCTAATTCAGAGCTTAAAGCCGACAGCAGCGCAATTGAAAACGCCAGGGAGAATGGCTTCACGACATATGCCGACGACATGGCAAATCGGCTGTCCGAAGCGCATCGAGTCTTCCTGCTTCGTCGACATGGGACGTTGGATTTAGATCCGCTTCCTAGCATGGATCCAGCAGACCCGTATAACTGGTCGCTGTGGAAGGTGAGTTGCCGTTTCATTTGCAAACAAAGGAGGTGCTAATGCAAATCTTGCGCATAGAAAATAGTCAATCTACTTCTCGTTGTCTTCCACGCCTTCATGGCGACCTTCTCGGCTGCGGCAATTAACATTGCTTTCGCGAATATTTCTGAGCAATATAATGTTTCGGTACAGCGTGCAAGCTACTTGACCTCTTTACAGATTGCTATACTCGGCGGTGCTCCTCTTTTCTGGAACCCGTTTTCAAATCGGTTCGGGAGGCGGCCTGTCTTCCTTTTGTCTCTTATATGCAGCCTCGTCGCTAATATTGGCTGCGCCAAAAGCCCGGATTATACCTCCGCAGCCATCTGTCGTGCGATAGAAGCTTTCTTTATCTGTCCAGCCTCAGCTATTGGAAGTGGGGTGGTAACAGAGACCTTCTTTAAGAAGGATCGAGCTCGGTATATGGGAATATGGACTGTTATGGTTACCCTAGGGATCCCCCTTGCTCCATTTCTATTTGGCTTCGTGACCTATCGAGTAGGCTATAGATGGATATATTGGGTTTTGGCTATTGTCAGGTTCCACTTCCAGCGTGTACTCGAATATACTAATAGAGAAGCTAGGTCAACGCGTGCCAGTTTGTTTTATATCTGTTCTTCGGTCCGGAGACTCGTTATCTGGGTAATAACGGTAGGCTCGCGTCTAGCTGGAGGACTCAGTACTTCTCCCTGAGACGCATCGACCCGACCCCTTTTAGCCTCTACGACTTTATCCACCCATTAACAATGGCGGTAAAACACCCATCAGTTATTATTCCCACTGCTGCGCATGCGATGGTTTTCCTTTTCAGTAATATTCTCCTCGCGATTAATGTGCCGCAACTTCTCCAGGCCAAGTTCAAGCTAAACGCCGAACAGCTAGGTCTACAATTCCTAGGTCTCATTATCGGCTCTATTATCGGCGAGCAGTTCGGCGGGATCTTATCCGATATATGGATGAATAGGCGCGAGAAAAAGATCCAGCAAAAGCCGCAACCAGAGTTCAGGCTCTGGCTAAGCTATTTTGGCTTTCTCTTAGCTATTGTGGGCGTTATAGTTTCCCTTGTCTGTACTGAACAGGCTGCTGATGGTCACTGGGTTATATCGCCGGTTATTGGGGCTGCTATCGCGGCAGGAGGTAATCAAGTAACTACTACGGTGCTTATTACTTATGCGGTTGACTGCTACCCGGAGGAGGCGGCTAGTGTAGGTGTGTTTATTATGTTTGTCCGCCAAATCTGGGGCTTCCTCGGCCCGTTCTGGTTCACGCCGATGTTTGAGAACGTTGGGGTGTCTGCAAGTGCCGGCGTTGGAACGGCCCTTATAGTCGGTGTCAGCGTTATCCCAACTATTCTTCTGCAATGGAAAGGGGCTGTTTGGCGTAGGAGTAAAATAAAGTGAGAAGAGATAATCTTAATAGGTAGGCCATGTGAGAAATTGCGAGCTACTTTGGAGAGGAGAGCAAGGCAAATAGTGATAAATAGCTATGAATTGATAGCGTGCTAAGTATACTGTTGATAAACATGATGTAGCCCTGATATGAAACCCTTTCCACTCATGGGCAGAGAAGAATGGGCGATTAACGACGGGTCAAATCCTTCTAAGAGTCTTGAGTACCTCTCGAGTCGCGACAGAATGCCGAGACGAATGAGGTATGCTGAGAACGTCAGCATCAAAGAGGTGGTGAGTATACGACGCGAGCAAAGACTCTTGAAGGAAGGGAAGAAGAATTGAAGCTAAACAGAAATTGAGGAAGTGGAAGGGACGGAAGAGAATTGATCCGGATGGTAATGCAAAAGACATGATTGGTTGAATGCCAGCCAATCGCGTGACCCGGTCAACCCGAGGTACTGCATCCCGTGATCCGATTCCGAATCGTCATCGACAGGAAAAGGAATTCTTGACTTGACCTCTTCTCCTGGCCAAAGCATTGTGAAATTCACTCTCCACTCCGTCCATTATGAATTCTCAGAAGGCTGTTCAACAATCGCTGCGGCGCTGTATGTATTCCTGTCTCCTCGGAGCTGGCCAGGTGGTGTGCAAAGTATCTAACTGATTCCCGTCACAGTTGCCGTCCAGCAGCCCTATGCTATGCGGTGGTCTTTGATGAACTCGGCATCTCCTGCTGCCGTCGCTCTTGGAAGGAATGTCCAGAAGAGGTCAGTTATACATTCCCGTGTTATTTGATAGGAAGGGATAGCAATTGGTGAAGCTGCGACAGCCCACTCAGCAGCCATCTACCATCTCTACCTGCCGACTGCACGACAATATGATTGCATCTATATCAGCGCAATATTGACATTTCAATAGACACACTTCGACCTCCAGGCCTTCCGATCCCACTAAGATCCTCGCCCAGCAGCGTCTGAATCGTCCTGTCTCTCCCCACCTTTCCATCTACCGTCCCCAGATCACCTGGATCGGTAGTGCTTCCAACCGTATTGCCGGAATTATCCTGTCTGGTGGCCTTTACCTCTTCTCTACTGCATACCTCGCCTCCCCATTGCTCGGCTGGCATCTTGAGTCTGCCTCTGTCGCCGCTGCCTTCGGCGCTCTGCCGCTTCTCGCCAAAGTCGCTCTCAAGGGTACCGTTGCCTTCCCCTTTGCCTACCACTCCCTCAATGGCCTGCGACACTTGATGTGGGATGCTGGCCGCGGATTCACCAACCAGCAGGTCATTAAGACTGGCTGGACTGTCGTTGGTTTGAGCGCCGTCAGTGCTCTTCTCCTTGCTTTCCTATAATTTTGTACTCCATACCTTTGAGTCTTGTCTTTGTGGTTTCTTCATGCTATATACTTGTACTGGTGAATGGATGAGTGTTTGATATGAACGTTCCTTCTGGTTTCCTTTCCTCTAGACTTGTTATCAAAATGGCAATCCATTGAATATATTGGCCCTCATTTTCCAACTATCGTGCAAGATATAGGCTTGACTTACTCATCTATTTCAAAATTTCTAAGTTTTCTTGTTTGACGTCTGATGGGAAGGGGGTATAAGACGTTTTTATTGACCCTAGGGAGCCGTGGGAGATCCAGAATACATGAATAACAACATCGCGACATGAAGAAAACTTGGCATTTATGAAACTCCTTCAATGCTCAACACATTCTCAGGTGACGTTCTATTGCTCAAACAGCGGTTCTATTCATCAACCTTGCGCCATTTCCAATGCATTCATATGATGTACAGTTCCGGGTGCTGACCGTGATGGACATGGGTATTGTATCGACTGGATGTGGATTCTGTTCGATATTAGAATCAATGGGTTCAATTTGTATTGTGCTCAACTAACATGCAATAGAGGCTCCTTGCTCTGCTTACCTATTACTGCACAATATCATTGAACTGACAATGGGTCGAAAGACTCAGACAGGACTTGGTGGAGGATTTGGAGGGAACGGTTTTGGCGAGGGAGGGTCTTGGACGGACCGATTATTTGCCCAGTCCATGGTGTTCTTGATATTGTGAGCCTAGAGGTCAATCTGTGGGAACTTTTAGAACATACATTGATAAGGCTGCAGGAGACCATCATATTCACCTAGACTAGGATTTTGAAGGTTGTCTCGATTTTCTCAATTTCCGATGAGCCAATTGATCCAAAGACGGCCGTTGAAAGATACCTAGGTGTTTGTCAGACGCTGAACACCAAGAAGACAGACAAAGGAACCTCCAACAAGTCTCCACAGCCGGTTAGCGTGTGACTCTCGATATATCCAGAACCTAACCTCTGAAACACTTGCAAAATTCCATTCAGAATAACAAAGAAAGGTCTCAGATGGGTCAACACTGTTCTTTAATACCTTCTCTTCTATGCCAGAGAAGCACGAAGAATTAGCCACTAAATGCTACACCGCTACCTGTTGGACTTGCGCACGGGAAGACACTGTGGATATGACATGATACTCCCGATACCACTGCAATCTTCATGAGAGGCTTCATCTTCACCCCCAATCAAAGATCTCTCGACCATCACTGCAAGGGCCCGACGGAAACTTGATTCCTGGATGTTAGACAATGTGTCTATATCCGCGGCCCTCTTTAATCGCGGGATAGTATTATAACAAAGGTAAATCTGTCGAGGTTAAATATCGTTCAAGCTGTTTAAAATGTTAAGGCTATCTAGCAAGCTGGTCTTCATTTAAAATCCCAAAATTAGAGTTAAATACCCCCATTTATCTAAGAAAGATCGGTTCCTTGCAGCTATCCAACACTGCAATGAGACTTGACCCACTATGGATACATCGAATAGACGAGAGCTACGGCAGCTACTAGCCGCAATGGCTGGGCCTGGGACAACATCGTGGAGAAAGCAAAGCCTCGATCCGCCCCCTACCAGTAGCCTTGGGACTTGGTACTTCGGTTGAGAATGACGGTTACCAGTCGGGTTGCGTTGTTACCGTTACTGCTAGTTGTCCCCGTGGGGTTCGTGAAGCAAACGGTTTGGTGAGCGGCTGCTGCCGTCTAGTCCAAGTGTTTTGC
Source organism: Aspergillus sclerotialis (assembly GCA_003589665.1). Classification (NCBI taxonomy): domain Eukaryota; kingdom Fungi; phylum Ascomycota; class Eurotiomycetes; order Eurotiales; family Aspergillaceae; genus Aspergillus; species Aspergillus sclerotialis. The sequence goes on along the minus strand of MVGC01000209.1, from coordinate 19,737 downwards.
GACAAGGAAGTAGCCGCATTTTATTCTCCGGTCTGGATGTTGGGCTGAGTACTTTCAAAGCTATTAGCTTATTCTCAAAAACACCTAGACATACTCTGCCAGGGGTGCTCTTGTCGACCTGTCAAATGGCACAAAAACCGTGGAAACAATCCGACTCCTAAAAGAAAAGCAAAAACATAAAACAAAATGCCGACGGAGAAAGCAAACAAGACCAGACTCAAATCCCAATGCCCACGAACACGTGGACGTTTCTTCCCCTAATGTCGTACAATGCAAATTCTCTGTTACCAGGATCTGTCGGCCGGATTCAACACATAGCTACCGACCTACCTGAGTATAGCTAGCTGGACCCTGTCTAGACCGTTAAATGTTGGTATCCGAAGACAAGTACTTAGGTAGCATCCATTAGTCTATCGAACGTTCCATATGCTTCGGATGATCTAACTCCAGTTCTTTTAGCTGTGCAACTAAAACCGTGATCGTTTACTCACTCGAGACAGAGGCCTAAACTTACGAATAAATGCGTACGTAGGGCAATACCAATACAACAGATTCGGGAGTTTACCCGTCTCCAGATAGAGCTCAGACCTTCCCTTCCTTCTGTTGACCTGGGGAGATGGCAGGCAAGAGCTAGACTGAGAAAACCAGGATTCCAGATGCTATAGATCTTTGGGGAATATTCTTCTGCTTGAGCTGCGTTACGGTTCTCTAGTTTCGGACTGTACTGTAGAGTTGCTGGTTGGTTGGGATTAGAATTGCCATGTTTCTACAGATTTGCTTGCTTCTTACGTGCTTTTCTTTGGTTTTTATAACTGTATACGCGAGAGATAGGAATTGGAAATCAGATCACCATCTCCAGTCCTAGCACTTAACTCTTCTTAAGGAAGTACCTGTTTATAAACTTCTCAGCTGCTTTGTTTATAGGGAAACTTACATATAAAAAGGTATATTTGCACCGCTATATTTTGTATTGGGATTGGATCAATCAACATACGATAAGTATGTGGGTCCGCCATAGAGGGTAATAATAGTCTACAACTACCACTAGTAGGAAAGATAATTAGGATTTATACCACTGGGAGGCGTAATTCCTTCTACAACGCCCATTATGTTACACAAGGTATCGTATTACTAGGGAATGCTTGCCTCGGCTTACGTATTATGTAACCCTATTTAGGTATAATATTCCTTTGGATTCCCTATTCTGGCGACCTACCAACTAACTGGCATCATCTCAGCCCAGCTCTTCTTTCTTTGCTTACTATACTTCAAGATATCAATTATCGTTGGCTTAGAAAGATCTTCACAAGTGCTTATGAGCTATTCTAATGCCTGGGGCATTGCTTCGATGCATGGCTTGCTCTGGCGGAGTTGGGGGCAGGGAGTGGACGCAAAATTTTAGCGCTGGTATGTATTGAAAACTGACTTCTATTACAAAGTCTAAGATGACATTCAGTGTTTTACGAGGATGAGCTCAAAAATAATGGGGACAATATCAAGATCCGAATTGGTAATGTCCGCTGTGAAGATTCTCCGAGATTTAGGCATTTGCAGATTGTACCTCTACAATTCGCCGCTCGAGGCCAGTCAATTACGAAAGATATCACTATTTACAAGCAATCTTCACTGTTTACTCCCGCCGAGGTCTTTCTTATTCATTCATCTTGTTTACAAATCTTGCAAGAGGTAGCTCGGCTTAAATACTGTCGAACGATAGATCCTAGTCAGATATTTATGCTCTGCCAATCCCTTCAGCCTGACGAACAAAGAAACTTTGGATGCCAGAAGAAATGCAATCCACCAGGTTCAACCGCTGTCTCCTACATAAACTGGAGTTGAGCTAACCTCTTTTAAGACTTCACCAATCCAATAGACCCAATCATACCGCTAAGCGCAATGACGCGATTAAATGGGTTGGAGTTGCAACCGTGCGATAAACACCAAGTATCGTCTTTACTACAGTTACCCACAGAAGTGATACTGATGATTTTCAAATTCTTAACCCCCTCGACCCTTGTTAACCTGTTCTGTGTGAGTAAAGCGATGTTACGCTATGCAAACTTATTTTGTAGTCTTCATTCCTTATACTTTTACCGTTGCATTAATGTTTCTGGCCCTGAGCCTAGAAAAATGATGGTCTCTCTCTTCTCTATGCGCTCTCGGCTCCTGGGCTATATGCTTGACAAAAGATGGGAGCTGGTTTCGAGTATTGCATGTCTAGCGGAGCATGCAGTCAGTATTAATCACAACCCGATTAGGTTATGCTTGAACACTAGGACACCGCAGCAGGCGGTTCTTCATGAATTCGGTTTTCAGGAGCTCATCGCGGACATACCAGAAGCTCTTCGATCAGTTGAAGTACACATGAGGATGCTTCAAGGAACATCATATGTCTGTGGACTCGGGTTAAATGGCGAGACTGTTTGCACGTTTGTTGGGAGTAGATCTGGATGCGTCAGCAAAGTTGATGTCTCATGTACTCGAATTCAGAAAATTACATTTATAATGGATTCATTGGGGATAAGATCCTTAAGATTTGGGGACTCGCAATGGAGTTCTGGTGGACCAGAACTGAAATGCTGGGAAGGGTTTAGCATTAAAAAGCAAGAAAGTACAGTTAGGATTGTGTCTGACGTGAGTGTCTAATCTTCTTTTCATATATTTGCTAATATCGATATCAGGCACTCAAGTTTCGCCAAATTCATTGGCTAGGGGCTATTTTATTCGAGGAAAGCATATCAATGAGATGTGAACATGCTTCCAAGTTTGGGATTATATCGCAAGACGCTTTCGTACAATCAGATCCTGAAGAAGAGGCGGAACTGGTAACAGGATTTGGAAGCTTCACAGCAGAAGCTGTATACCTAGAGCAAGATCTCCGGTGCATCACAATGTACTGCGATAATGCATTTACTGGGATCGTTGGGTTATGCCTACATACGTCATCAGGGACACATCAAATTGGCAGAGGCGATGCCATGCCAAAATGCTTCCCTTTAAACGGACCTAGTGAGGTGGTTAGCGAGATTGACGTCCGTCTATGCTCCCTAAGGTTCCCCCTAGCTATAATAGTGAGTCTTCCTGATTTACGTGGTCAAGAGAACTTATTAACTTACATATTCGCAGGTAAGAACGAACTGGAACCGGCAATGTATTTTTGGCACCACTCAGGTTCCCGGGGCTCAATACAGTTCCAAAACTCTAAGGCCCCCGGCAGGACATTATATTAGTTGTTTCTATTTTCGCATGAGCACATTATGCATCGAATCGTTTGGAGCCATTTATATGGATGGTTCCCGCGGCACTGATTGTCCCAATCGTCAGCCTATTTTAAGAATGCCAGTCTTAGGATTGCCATATGAGGAAGAAAGCGCTCACTTTTTTGAATCTTGCGCTAGGCTTTCAGGTGTTGGGAAAATCAGATTTTATTCTGAAGCAGGTCGTTGTACTGGTCTACAACTCTTTTCTTTTTTTGGAAGTTCGGAACTTGGACGAATACAAGAAACATACTCACATGAGCTTATTTTACCCCATGGCGAGATCATTCGTTGGATTCGGGTCGTGCTTAGAGATGAACAATTGAAACATATTGAATTTATTACAGCCAATAAGGAATTCACGAACCTGGAAGAGGGTGAGCTAATAAATGTTGATGAACATGCAGTATGTATTCCCTTAATACTCGTCAACAGAGATCCTGAAGTTATCCTAGGTTATTGTCTGGTGGTACTCCAAGACTAGGGATGTGATCCGTATTCTTTAAGATATTATTACTTTTTTAAGGTGTTACAGCTATTACCCAGCCAATAACCGGATTTCGATAATGGCTATATATAAGTGAGGGATAGCTTGGTGTTGGAGATAACATACATCAAATTCCTTGGGTTGGGTCAAGGCATCAATTCAATAGTATACACTGCTATATCGAATTGCATGCCGTCCCTTATCGACTTTTCTCCTTATACCGGATTTCCAGGTTTAGAACCAAATAACTTTTCCTTGTCGTTGACTAGATAGCTGGCTTGTTCTTTCCAATCTTTAGATGCATTTGCTTTCGATACGCCGTTCAACCGAAAAGCATAGTATTTGCCTTGGTTGTAAAAATCACTAGACACGACCTGCTGCTAGCCCCGTGTAGAAAATAAATGGGCGAGTCGTGGATTTGAATATTGTCCTCCTGCAGCCATGGACGTATCAAACGAGCCGTTGAGGTAAAGAGAAACTTACTGTAAGACGCGGATGGCGCCTTTCCTAAAACGGACTAGTGTCCAATCCTCCGAATTCTTCGCATCTTCTCACCACCTCAACTCCGACTCTTCCTTTCCAGCCAGCAGTCCCAATTCCCACGCCAATGGCCTTAATCCTTCCAATCCGTGCGGCCAGGACAGTGTCCTGTTCCGCTTGCCGCTCCTTCGCTAATCCCGCACCCACCCCTTCCCTCTTGCGAAGAAGCCTCTCGACAACATCCCCCCGATTCGAGGCCGAAGAACAATCGGCCAACGAAACTAGCGAAAAACCACCCCGCTGGGCTCAGACTCCTCCCCGTGCGAAAGCCCCGTTCAGTTTGCGCTTGCATTCTAAGAGACCGGAGTTCTTCGTCAACCATGACCCGCTACGTCTGGATCAGTTCTACATTGGCATGTTGGGTGATGGCGGCCATAAGGTTTTGTCAGAGGAGGTGAAGTGGTTGGCTATTACGCATAAGAGCTTTGATCAGGGACGGAGAGGGTTTAATGATCGACTGGCGTTTTTGGGTATGTACAGCTTTGGCTCTACAGGGCTGCTTGTTTTCTTGTCCTCCGCAGCTGGATGGTTAATAACGTGTCAACGAACAGGAAAACGAATCGTCCAACTTCAGACTTCCCTCGCCTTAGTACAGAATGTTACTCAATCGAATACCGCCACTGCGGCTGTCGACGAATTCGGTCGCACACCCTTCACCCACCGTGCTCTGGACGGACTGAGCAACCTCTCCGACAAATCAAAGACCCAATATGTTGACAAGAACAAACTAGCAACCTTAGCAAGACGCTACCAGCTACATAAAGTTATAAGGTGGTCTCCGAGAAAGGTTAGATATGTCCTCCCCCCTAACCTGAGCCTTTGCTGACACTTATCGATTAGCCAAACGATCTCGCCGCGTCTGGAATTGATCTTGTTCTCGCCCACACCATGTACTCGATTATTGGAGCCATTGCGTTGGAGAAGGGAGGCCATGTCGCTAATAAGGTGGCACAGAAACGAATACTTCTTCCATTGGGATTGCACGCTCCTTAGATTGGTTGATTTGGGAAAAAGGCTGCGGGTGCATTGATAGGCGTTTTTATATATTGTTTAATGTCTTTAGATGTATGGTATTCAGGGGCCGACTTTCATATCCTGTATCTATATGTATTCTATTCTGTCTGATGCAAATACCATAGCTGTGTTCACTCTATGCCATACTGCCGAATTGTCTATATCAAACATTGTATGATTCCTCTGACACCGCCCGAATAACCGTATAATACTCGGCCAGCTCTTATGGAACCGTCAATCCCAAGATTCCACTCTCCGCACCTCTATATCGCAAGTCAGCAATAAGTATAACACTAGAACACCTTGACAGAATGCCAAGGGACAGCGAAGCCGAAATGACTTTAATACTGCCTTGCACTGTCTATCGGGAGCGTTGGAGAAGAAAGAAAAGAGGAACAGAAAAAAAGAGTGGAAGAATTTAAAGAGACTGCGGTGGAGATGACGCTAGTCTATTTTGGGGATGGTGTGACTAAGCCGAGCCCTGCTGGGACGAATGGACTGAATTACTCTCTTTCCCGCTTCCATTCATACTGTCTGTCCTTTGTTGTTGCTGTTCCTTTCTTTCTTCTTCCTTCTTTTCTTGCTATTATCTAGGGTTAAGGCTATTTGGGTTCTTTTTCTTTTTTATATCAGCATGCTACTTGTGGTTGGACTGGTCTTCTGAGTTGAATCCCAAAGTCGAATTACTCTACCCCATAATCAATCGCACTCTGCATATCAACGACACCTCCTTTATTCTCCCACAATGGCGTCGGCTCTCTTCTTCCTCGATCTCAAGGGCAAGGTATAGATCATTACTACTCCGCGATGGAATAACGTAGGCCAAAGCTGACAGATTGGCAGGCCCTCCTTGCCCGCAACTACCGCGGGGACATTCCCATGTCCGCCGTCGAGAACTTCCCTACCCTCCTCAGTGAAGCCGAAGAAGAGAGTTCCGCGGTGCCGCCGTGTTTCTCGTATGAAGGAATCAACGTACGTTGTCCGACTTCGTTTATATTCTGCACACCCCTTTGCTCTGACCCCCAGGTCTTTCGCGCTGGATGCTGAGTCTCGTTTAGTACCTCTACATTCGTCACAGTAACCTTTATATCCTCGCATTAACTAAGCGGAATACGAACGCGACGGAAATCTTATTATTCCTGCATAAGGTCGTCGAGGTCTTCACCGAATATTTCAAGGTTTTGGAGGAGGAGAGTATCAGGGATAATTTTGTGATTATTTATGAATTGCTCGACGAGATGATGGATTTCGGATACCCGCAGACGACAGAGAGCAAGATTTTGCAAGAGTAAGCTCTACCGGTCAGAAAGACAGGAAACGGACTGACTGACTGGACTAGGTATATCACGCAAGAGTCACATAAGTTGGAAATCCAAGCTCGACCCCCAATTGCAGTCACCAATGCGGTGTCATGGCGAAGCGAAGGTATTCGGTACCGCAAAAATGAAGTCTTCCTCGATGTCGTTGAGTCTTTGAATTTGCTCGTTTCGTCGAATGGGAATGTCCTGCGTTCTGAGATCCTCGGCGCCATCAAGATGAAGTGCTACCTGAGTGGAATGCCGGAGCTTCGACTGGGCTTGAATGATAAGGTCATGTTTGAGACCACGGGGCGTGCGACAAGAGGCAAGGCGGTTGAGATGGAGGATGTTAAATTCCATCAATGTGTTCGACTTTCTCGGTTCGAGAATGATAGGACTATCAGCTTTATTCCACCGGATGGGGAGTTCGAACTCATGAGTTACCGACTGAATACTCAGGTTAAACCATTGATCTGGGTTGAATGTTTGGTGGAGTCCCATTCGGGTTCGCGAATTGAGTATATGCTAAAGGTATGTTGCCTCCTCACTGGTAGCACTGTGATGGACCCACGCTAATGCAATTTATCAAAAGGCCAAAGCGCAATTTAAGCGCCGCAGCACAGCCAACAACGTCGAAATCCTGGTCCCTGTCCCAGAAGACGCGGATTCCCCACGTTTCCGGACCAATATCGGAACCGTTCACTATGCACCCGAGCAGTCAGCCATCATTTGGAAGATCAAACAGTTTGGTGGGGGGAAAGAGTTCCTCATGCGGGCTGAACTGGGGTTGCCATCCGTCAAGGGAGATGATGAGCACGGCGGAGGCATGACGGGTGGTTTTGGCGGTAGTATGGGTGGCGCTGGCCAGCTGGGCAAGGCCAAGCGGCCCATTAACGTCAAGTTCGAAATCCCCTACTTTACTACCAGTGGTATCCAAGTGCGGTACTTGAAGATCACAGAACCGAAGGTATGTCTAATTCTTCCCCTCCTTCCATACCCAATCACAATTCCTTCACACTTGCCTTTTGGCCGTTGTCATTCACTCGTCGAGCCGCCGGCCCACGCCGCCGGCCAAGTAAGGCAGCCATCTGCACCTCATAACTGTCGTTTCCTGGAATACACCCTGTCACTTGCTTAGCCCCGTTATTCTTAAAACCTTACTGCAACATTCGTGGCTCCATACACCCGATACTCCCGCACATTGACTGCAACATCCGCTCCATGAACTGTTTTCAGACCGCTGATCAATATCCCCACAGCTTCAATACCCGTCTCTCCCGTGGGTTCGCTATATCACCCAATCAGGCGACATTGCTGTCAGAATGCCGGACGTACAATGATGTATACTGCCCCTCATCCCACACTGGCTGGTACCGTGGGAAATCTGTGGCGAGGACGAGAGATGGTGGAGGAGTCGGCTTTACTCCTCTGTTCTATACATCATCTATCTAATGCAGTGCATAAAGCAAATTATAATCATGATCTAACCTAACTCGACTCGATGTCTGTGCTTCATGGGACGGGATGCTCCTCGTATACTATCTGTCTGTCTAACTTTCGGAATAGTTACATCCGAGGAGTTACTCGGAGGTATCGGTTCGTGTTTATTTGTCCCAACCAGGAGTCCTCCCTTAGGGCCTCTCAGCTTATCTATCTACCTACCCTTGAGTAAACGAATGACCAATCTACCATGTTTACCCGCCCCATTCCGTCCTACTCTCATCCCTGTTAGCTAGCTAAATATCTGAATTTCCCACTGCATTATCCTAATGTAGTTAGTGGCCAGCTCCACGACTCTAGTAAGGTTGTGATATTTCATGGCGCTGGTTAGAATCCATCTCTTGTTGCAAATGAACTTCAGGAGTATAGGTAATTTCAGGTAGATCCAGCGCTTATTCTTAACAGCCTGTATTGTAATCTGCTATCTACATACTGTGCATAAGTAGGGAGGAAGGTAGAGTTGGTCGACAGGGTAAGTTAGTGAGTGTGTGTTGGGTGGTGGCGGGCTTGCTAGCCCTAACTCCACTCCGTTGGCGGTCTTACCTTTCCCTATTCATGTAGAGTAATATAATTAGATTTATCTACTACGCGGCTGAGCACTAGGTAGATCTAGATTGGTATTCTTGTCAGGTTTAGTTCATTTTCACAATTATTTAGTCTGTACTTCTTATTTACCTAGGCGGCTAGACACTTGTGGTATGTACTTGTGTAGAAAATTGAGTGAAAAGTACCCTCCCACTAGATATATAAGGCAATAGAATATATAGAACAAACTAGAAGAGAGGAGAAGGCCAACCCAGCGAGCTTTTTATATATAGAGACGCACAAGTGGATAACAAGTCGATACCGTCCAAATTGGGCACCACAGACACCTCCAGTACCTGCCCAATCACCCAAACAGAACAGAGTATAGGCAGAACACCCACCGGTTTAGCAGACAGTCCTTCTCTCCCTCCGGCCCATCCCATCCCATCCGATTGACAGATCTCCACCCACTAGACAAGAAAACAGAAAACGCCCGAGCGCCACGAATTAGTCTGAACAAGCATAGGCCAGAAAACAGCCCGATATGACACGCAAGTACAGCCCAAACCATACCCTATCCAGCATCTAGGCCCAGCATTAGCCACACAAGCGAAAGCAAGCCAAGCCAAGGACAATCAGAAAAATCTTATACGTGGAAAGATCTTCCGGAGTTGCTTCCTTCCTTTTCTCCCAGCTCGGTTGATTGACCACTCATCGATCTGATCGATAACGTGCGCGTGCTGAGATCCACTTTTGCATCCTGCCTAGAGGGTTTTCGTGCAGGATTACTTACCTCAATTGACCAGCTAGCTAGGTAAGAGACCGGACGGGTGGCTAGTGGTAGATGATACGGGGGTTGGCTGTTAAGCGAGACAGTTGGATATTCCCGCAAAGACAGAGCCATGACGACCGTTCTCGAGATCTTTTAGTTGATCTTTTTGGAACGGTGTACCAAGGACGGGTCGGATCTTGACGACTAGCCCTGTTTTATGGCAGTATGGGAGACGTTCTGGTTGTTGTTAGGGTTCAGGTCAGAGTCAAATGCTGGTGAATAAGTATGTGATTCACATACTGATAGAAGCCGTTCTCCCAGACCTAGGAATCCAAAGAGGTGGACAAAAGTGATCTCTCATAGTAATCAGAAAATCACCCCGACTTGGAACCTCACACGTAAACGCCGCCATCGCAACCAGAAGCACAAGGTCCCCAGTTATCCCCGTAATTTCGCTAGTCCCGTGATTATTATAACTCTCTGGAAGTAAGTCCGGCATCCATTGTCTCGCGCCCCTCCCTCCAAGAGTATGATGCTCCGCAACAAAGGTTACTTTCGAAAGCCTTCCTTGATCGAGATGCTCAAATCCCAGCCGTTTCCATCCCAGGTCCCAGGAGGGATCCGTCGACCCGGTTTGAGAGCAGTCTGTTGGTGTGACGAGGAAGTAGCCGCATTCCGAGTCGAAGAATATAGAACAGACTTCTTCGTGGTCGCTCGGACTGGGCAGTGCGCTTGGTTGGTAAGCTGCCAGGATGTTGGGGGTACCGTGGGTGCCACGATTCCACTGAACCCAGCCTGTTTGGTTGCTTGTGTCAATTGTGAAGGCTTCGCTGGTTTCTGGGGGGAACCAGTAGCCGCCGAATTTGCGGTTCTCCGGGACATCGGGGTTGATGGATACTGGGCTGATTTGAAAGAGGAAGGTTAGGTCTTGGATTTGGGGCATTGTCGTGAGCTGTAGCTATGGCTTTGCTACCTATACGAGATATTTTCCCCCTAGATATATGTTAGAGATTATGACAATCCATTCCATTTACAAACCATACCTTAATGATCCTTCTAAAAACCAATGCAACGAGAAACCTCCAAACCAGCGCACATACAAGCAATGCCCCATTTATACATAAGCATACATCCGCGCATCCCTGCTAGCGCCACTAACAGCCCCATATCTCCCACTATCTCGCTCGTCAGCTGTTAAGAAGTAAGACATGACTAGCGACGGAGAGATTTTCAGCCAAGCAGGCCCGGAATTAGACGCAATGACATGGCACGAGCAGTCTCCAGAAGGATGCATGTCTTTATGCATGACCGGCTGAGTCCACTTAGCGAGTTCCCAGACCCAGGCATGGATTGTTCAACCGATGTGGTGGGTTAGAACCAAACTGGACATTGCCCATGTATGAGACTTCATAGCTGGTTGCTGGTGAAGAGGATTGAGTCCCACAGTTTGGTCGGCAGTAAGCCTTTATGGCAAATATTTAAGCATAGGTCGGGCTTAATGTAGAATTTGCTGGAATTACGGTCTGTTGGTGATGTGCAGATCTTGGCGGCGATTATCGCTTATTCCGTTTCAGATATTATGGCATTCTGTTGATTGGCATAAACCCCTGTCACGGTCTGTTCTAGGTTAGTGCAGTGCGTGTACCTGTCATGCCCGTGCGACGCCCGTACGGCCTGTCAGTCTGAGATAGCACCTAGAGACATAGGCTGGATCAGATGGGGGGTCATGCTTACATTAACGCACTGCTTATGTTCTCTAATTGAATTTGAAGTAATAAGTGATGTCGATGAGAAGGGAATATGAAAACGAATTAGATGGGGAGATGTTGGAGGGAATGGGATAATGAAAGAGGAAAGTCACGGGCGAACTCAATGTTATCAGATAATACTGTACCCTCTGCGACATTCTGATCGGATACGAACAGTCATAATGCTATGCATTAAGCGAATAGAAGAAGCCTCTAAGCGAGAGTCAATTTGGAAATATAGCATCTAGGTATCTACCTGCCATTACAAAGCCTAGATCATAATATCATATCAAAGCCATCGTTTCCCACGAGGATCTTTGGAAATAAAAGAATATGCCATGCAGGGTATCTATGAAGAAAACAACATCATCAAGACCAAACGCCATCATTAAAGGCTAAGTACGGAGGAGCATCTCAGGGTACCAATCTCAAGGAGCAGTCCCATTCGCCGCATTTGAACTCGACTCCAGAGCCGGAAGTGGGAATCCATCCCCATGGCCCATTTCAGTCGCTTTCGCAAACGCTTCTCTAGCCAGCATCGTGTTCAGAACCGCACAGTTATATGCTGCTTCTCCGGATGGCAGGACCAGGAAGATATAGGTGTTGTCTGTGAACCGACCGAGGAAGAGATTGAATTGTGGAGTCTTGGTATGCAAGGCTAGGAAACCAGCCGATGCAGGTGTGGTGTGTGTATTCCTAGCCGCACAGTGTTTAAATGCCTTCATGATATTCGAAAGACGTTCATGCCGGTCTCGGATTGGGTTCTTATCGCCCACGTCTGATGTAACAGACGTCACAGTGAGAAAGGTCGATCGTTCGAAGAGAATAACCTCCTCAGCATCAATCTTCCTCGCGAATGCCGTCAGAAACCGTTCAATAACACTCAAATTCGGAATTAGCCGATGAACTATCCCTGCCCACGCCTTGTACAGCGATTGATCCCAGATACTACTTCCAAAAGTATCGATGACGAAATCTTCCGAGCGGCTTCGGATAAGCGCCGACCTCTCCTGGAAGATCTCCTCGCGGTGTTCGGCCTGAATGAGGTCGAGCTTGTGTACGAGACAGAAGATATGAGCGTTTGGACTGAATTCTTTCAATGCGTCTATTACAGCATTGTATGTATCCAGGTCTCGTTCGAGTTCGCGGGATTCAATGTCGAAGACGTAGATCAATACGGCTACGTCGGAGAAAATGTTGCCTCGTTGGGAGGCCAGGTAAGTTTCCATGAATGCGTCTTGTCTGTTTTTGAATACTCCTGTCAAATCCTGATATATCTGTTTATGTGAGAAATACTTACCCTCCACAGTCCCAGAGATTCAACGTCAGATTACCCATGAACTTTACATGGCTGTGCTCGACATCAATTGTGGCTCCGAGGCGGCGAACATCCTTAGCAACATAGTTACTGAAGATAATTGAGCGCATGGATGATTTTCCTGAACCACTCTTCCCCATAAGGAGAACCTTTCTCTTCTTCTTTCGGACGTCCATAGTGCTGGAGGTTGGTCGGGAATGCTACCCCGCGACGGGGACTTGACTTAAGTTTAAAACAGAGGGAAGAGATTGGGAATATATGACTGTATATCCCCCATATAGTTATGATTATGACCACATCTGGAACGATAGACAAGGAATCATGAAAGTAGTAAAGGAATAGCTGGGAATAGCTAGCTCACTCATGATGGCGTAGTGGTGAGTAGGGTTAATATTTTTCCGGTATCACGTGTGAGTAGGAATCGCGTTGCATTACTTGCATTAACCTACATAAGCAACAAAAAGGATAGTCCATAAAATTATGCAATATTTCAAGAGCCCATATTTGGTGCCATCATTATCCATTTTCTTTTCCCGCTCAAATTATACAGATAAGTCGTGATGCATGGCAAAGCTCTACACAAGAGTAAGATATAAGCAGTATAAACCTTCTCGAGAAGTGAAGTGATAGAAATCACGGGTAATCATAAGCAAGTCGTAAGACTAGCACGGAGAAAAAGCAATCGTGACTGGCCAGCCTGGTATCCTCGTAATCAGGGCATAAAAAATTAAAACACGGTACCATCGGAAAAAATCAAAATCGGGGGCTCTTTTGTGTTTGGTCTAGAGACCTCTGCGATCTCTCGACCACCCTTCCACGACCCCGCTTCAAGCATCTGTGCAAGGGACAATTGGTCCTCTCCTTTCAATCCCAATTGAGTATTGATCTCTTCGAGTAAGTCGTCCAGGAAACCGACGGTGGCGGCCCGCCATTCGACGACAACATCATCATCTGCGGGGAAAAGTGGTACAACTTCGACGTTTGGTTGTCCTTTGATCTGGGCATTCTCTTTGTAGGCCGTAACTCCTCGTTGGAAGTCTTCTTCTTTTAGGGTCAGGAGTCCCATATCAATGAGAAGACCCCCATTCCGATATTCCGGAAGACCCGTTAGCAAAGACGTGCCCGCAACATGGATATTCATCATTCGCGACATTGGTATCATAATTGAATAGCATAGCCTCTGGGTGAGTTTGTGGAAGGGGACAACGCTTTCCCATGGTTTCGCGGGAGGTGACGGGGGCATGTCTGAGCATATCCAAGCGTCTCCAATAGAGGTACCATCAATCTGCGTCCTGGATGCAGGCCAAATTGGCGACAGCCCATCCATCAAGGCAGACCATAGAGTGGTGATAGGGATAATCGGCACCGAAGAGGCCAATGTTGAGGGGTGAGAAAGAAGGTAGTCTATTATGTAAGTTAGTTTGAGGTACGAAAATACCAGAACATGCGAGCCTTCCTACCTAGTAGGTTTCCAGGTCTTGCATCCACGCCGAACAGTTCCTGGTTGTTCAATGCTTCAGAGAGTCGCATCAGGAGGCCTGCGCGGCCCTCAACGCCCGCCAAAGGATTGTCCTCGGAATGTTGCAATCCTTTGGCGAGCACTTCCACCGTAATCTTCTTAAGTCCGGCTCCATCAACCTGACACGGTTCTGTAGGGTCACTGCTAAACAACCCCGTCTTAAACATTTCCAGACTAGCAACAGCTAGCCCCTCACTTCGGGAGTAATATTTGCCGGACTCCTTTGATCGGTAGGTCCATTTGGTACCCGCACCGGCATCGAGTAATACAGAAACCACAAATAAATCAATCAAGCGACGAGTTCGCTCTTGGGCGTCAACCGTACTAGGCCACGATTGCAAGAGTTGGTTGACACGGGGCCTTCCACCAATATCAAAGTGTTGCCAGCGGCCATGAGGGGGTATGGAGTCATAGTCGGGAGCGTAATCTCTCTAAACACGGTCCATTAACCTATAGATCTTCGAGAAGTCGACTCGGTCATTATTACCTTGATAATGGAAACAATATAAGATGCCGTAGGAACAAACTTGCTCATGTCAACATCAAAATGAGCTAGCTGGTTCTTTTTGGCTTTCTCGAGGACGATGTGGCATCGCTCCCGAACTGCGTGGATGCTCCGAAGGTACGCGGCGGGATCCAGCGCTGGATCCGGAGGTTTGGAGATGGGGAGCTCCGGAATGGACGAGGGAAGCCCACTCCCTTTGAAAGGGGGTGATTTCAGCGATGCAGTAGAAGTGCGACCGCTATTCAGGGAACCAATGTCTTGCTCATCCTTCTCACTGTGAATAGAATTTTTGGAGTCCTTTCGTTTAAAGAGGCCCATGGTGAATATGAAGGGAGTTACCGACAGAACCCCAATTCAATAGACACCAGACACTTAAATACAATCCAGAGAGAGAAGATAATGCTGTGGATAGTCTCACGATGAGGGAAGGAGATCAAAGGCAATCAATCAGGAGACGATGGGAGTGTTGGTAGTACATAAAAAAAAAAGTTGGATTGATGCTGGACTACGAATATTTTTTTCCCTTACTCCAAGCCCAAAATAACACAGGCGGGGAAATAAAACAGAACAGTAAATTTGTGACATGAGCTAGAGAGATAGTATAAAACGAAAGAGAGAGAGAGAGAGAGAAAAAGAAAAGGAGAAAAGGTCAAAAGAATAGGGTAAACTTGGAGAGAGAGAGAGAGAAGAGGGGGGAAGTTCGGAAGGTGGGGAGCTCCAAGTAGTGCATTCCATAGTTTATAGGTGGAAGCTAATTGCTATTGTCCTTAATTAATGCACGGACAGTTCCTCGTCTGTCTGTCTGTCTTTCTCTCTCTCCTTCTCATCCGATTCATTCTCTTTCCTCCACTTTTTTTACGGCACGACGTCTTGACTATATACCGTTCTAGACTAGTCAAGGGCCACTCATATCAATTCCCCTTTTTTTTTAATTGAATTTAATTTTTTTTAAGTGGAAAATACAAACTTCTATCCTTCTGCCTGTTGATAAGTCCCTAATCAAACTCCTATAATTTCGGAGATGTTCCAAACCGTCTAGGATAGACTCGGACCCTACCCGACCAGGAAAGGCAATAAACAATGAGCCATTTATTGATTGAAATTGCCCCGCTGATTTCCATTTAAGTCGTATTGGCTGATACGCCAGTCCCAGAGCCCGGTCCATTTCATTTGAACCAACACAGACGTGGCCATTCTGTTGGGTCCGGTCCAAGGAGTACCGGCATTTAAAAGATGGTCTGTTCAACTCCGCGGCTCTGGATTCCATAGATGAGTTGTGGATTCGATTCTTTGTTACCGTATCATACACTAGCTAAACTCGTGCCTTCTTACGCTCTTCGAGTGTAACTCCTTCCATACCTCCCTAATTCCCTACACTGTATAATTCCGTAACTAACTCCTTAATATATCCGAGATGTCGGCCCTTCCCGTCCAATCCCTGTCTTGCGAAATTATCTACTCGGTGTATACTTTCAGGCACATATAGATACGGTAATGAACTTGTCTATCAGAACGTCCTTGTCCAATGACGGAAACCCCGAAAACTGCGTTCGATTGTAATGTACAGTAGGTTATGTTTAGTGGGGCATTGTATCATCATTTTACTTTACCTTTGTGTGTGGTATATCTGGGCTTTATACAAGAATTTCCCATTCTGGCCACTGCGCTCCATTTGAAAGGGCCACACTCTTTTCCTGGCCCTATCAAAGCGCTTCTCGGCTATTACAGACTTCCCTAGGCTACCAAACTTCTGCTCTGCTCGGACCATCTCGCCTAAATTGTACGGTACCGTACAAAGTGTAAGGAGTCAAGTCAAGATTGGTAAGCAGTCACGTTCCGCATACCTTGGGCACGTGCCAATGTGCACCGCCACACAATAAGATACCAGCCACAGCTACCCTAGCCACAATGACGGTCTCGAACTCCAGGAGAGGAAGTTGGCCAATTCACTACCTACCTATGAACGACAAACGCGCGCTTGGCCATGATTGATTGATCTGAGCTTCACAAACACTCGCTTGCAGTGATTTCTCATATGTTATAACTTGAACTCCCCAACCATATTTGATGGTGAGATGATGGACTACTATTTACTTCCTCTACTACCATCCTGATCCTAATCCTCCCTCCAGACATCTACTTGATCACTTTGGGTATTCTGGCATAATGGAGGATTTGAATGGTCTGAGTTGGACTCCGAGCTCTTCCAACGACACCAAGAAGCCTCCACCCATGAGTTCTGGATACCTGTATCCCGGTATATCGACTGCTCGCCGCCATGATACCTCCGGCCGGTCCACCCCATTTTCGGCGTCCTCTGGTCCTTCCAACCCGCCTTCTAAGGCTCCCACTCCTGCCAACGACAGTTTTGCGAACTTGGTCTCGTTCAATTCCTCCAATCCTGATAAGAATCTCTCTCTTGTTGAGCGACAGAAGAAGTTACAGGAAGAGCGGGCTAAGAAGGAAGCCGAGGATAGGGCTCGTTTCGAAGCGCAATACGGTTCACAGAATAATCAGTTTTGGGACAACTTGGAGCAGACTGGAATCAAGCCTTCTATTGCCTCAAGCTCCACCCAGCAACCTACTCAGACTGATGAAGATGACCTCCTTGCTGCGTTCAATGCCTCTGCGCCTGTGGACGCGTCAACTAATTTCCCTGTTCCGAGTCCTACTCCTTCGCCACATGTCGAACTTGCTTCACAAGGGAAACTAAATGGAAACTCAATACATGGTGATGGGATGCAATTGATGGATGACGATGATCCGTTTGGTCTCAGTCAGTTGGAATCGAAACCAGCACCACCCCCTAAGCCTGTCCAGAATGACGACGATGACTTCCTTGGACTGCTAGGCAAACCGGTCTCCGAATTCACTCGTCCAGAGCCTCAACCCAGTTCAAGCATACCCTCCGAACGCGAAAGTCCACATGTCTCCCCTAAGCCAACTAATGGCGTCGATCGAGCGGTTGCGGAGTTAGTCGATATGGGATTTCCTGCCGATAAAGCTAGCCAGGCGCTAAGTACAACAGAATCTGGCACTGATATCCAAGCTGCGGTTGGTTGGCTCCTTAACCAAGCCCATGCCGAATCGCGGCAAAAGGCTAGAGGCAGGCCGTCACCTGGCGATCAATTTCCCGATCGGCTTGATGGAAGTAGAGAGCGGAGTGAGAGACGAGGTCGCGAGGTTCCGCCGTGGATGAGGGAGGAAAGATCTTCATCAAGGAACAGGGACAACCGAAGTCCGGCCGCAGAAAAGGATCCGTCGCAGCTGGCAGCTACTTTTGGTAACAATTTGTTGAAAACAGCAAACTCCTGGTGGAAAACTGGAAGTAAAAGGGTCCAACAGGTCGTGAATGACTTGAACACGGAACATGATCCCAATACACCGCGATGGATGAGGGATGAGTCTGCTCATGCAGCACCCCGGATGCAAGAACACATTAAGGATCGCCATCACCCTCAGGAACAGCCGACCGGAACGTCAGAGACATTTACTGATGAAGCTCTCCTTCTTGAACAAGGCGCTCCTCCGCCACCCCGTCGTCCAGCTCGACAAGATCACAGACCCCGACCTGTTCATGACAATGATTCCCTTAGGATCCAGCGGTCTCCGGTTGGTGAAAGGAACGTACAGCAACCTGCTTTCATGCCAAACCAGTTCAGACAGCATCCGCGTGAACCCAAGTCCACCGCTACCAGAAGAGTGGTGGAAGAACAATCAGCACAAGCGTATGTTAGTCCTGCTAGGAGGAAACGACCTACGCCGCAGCCCCCAGCCCCTGAACCAAATGTTGACCTGTTCGAATCATCTGCCCCTTCGGCAGGGCGCCCGACACCCCAGGCGCCACCGACGCAGCGTTCTCAGAGACCTTCGCCAGCTCCTTTGCCTACAAGGCCGAAGGCTCCTCCGCGAAATATTCCTCCAGTATCGCAAGAGGCTCTTGCGTCTACGCATCGTCATCGACAAAAGGGAGCTGAGGCTTATAAGAGAGGCGACTATGCTGCTTCGCATGAGTCTTTCACGACCGCACTCTCTATGCTGCCTGACAAACATCCAATCAACATTACTATCCTTAGCAATCGTGCAATGACCGCTTTGAAAACCGGGCAGCCTAAAACTGCTATCGCTGATGCAGACTCGATGTTAGAAATTATCGGCCCTTCGAAAGGAGAGGGAGAGACCATCGACGTAGGAAACGGCGAGCCTAGCAAACCCATGAAAGACCTCTTCGGAAAAGCGCTGATGCGCAAAGCCGAAGCCCTAGAACAGTTAGAGAAATGGGTTGATGCCGCAGAGACATGGAAATTAGCAGTCCAAACCGGTCATGGCGGCGGCACAAGTATCCAAGGACGCAACCGATGCGAAAAAGCCGCTGGGATCAGCAAACCCGCTCCGAAACCTGCAGCCCCAAAGCGAACCCCAGCTCCTACGCCCAAGAGACCATCCGCCATGGACGACCTCACTGGTGCCGCATCTACTCAAGACTCCGCAGCTGTCAGCCGTCTACGAGCTGCCAACCAAGCCGCCGAACGTGCGGATGAGGAGAAATTCGCTCTCACCGAAGGTGTCGACGCCAAACTTGAAGCGTGGAAGAACGGAAAACAAGATAATCTTCGTGCTTTACTGGGAAGTCTGGATACAGTCATGTGGCCAGAGGCAGGATGGAAGAAGGTCAATATGTCTGAATTGATCATGCCGAATAAAGTCAAGATTCAATACATGAAGGGGATTTCGAAAGTTCACCCTGATAAGGTATGCACTCACTCCCCCTCCACGCGTCACGAAATTATATAGCTGACTGGATGAATCGACAGCTCCCAACCGACGCAACGACAGAACAGCGCATGATTGCCGGTGCAGTATTCGGTACTTTGAACGAGGCGTGGGATAAGTTTAAAAAGGAGAATAACCTTTAATTTGCTCGTACTTCTTGCATTGGTTCTACTCCAGTATTTCATGATTGTTATGTACTGTACATAGACAACATTTCACGACATGATGGCTTTGATTTATAGAATTCATGGCGTTTTTTCGCTTTTGAGTCCAGCATTATACACTTATAATACAGCTATATATATGGCATATTCCACTGCTATGGAATAATCGGACTTATCTAAAATGCAGATAGACGTATGCGATATCTCGAGCGTATGCACAATCACTTTCCAACTACCGAAGCCATCACTCTTTCTCTCTCTCCTTTTCCTCTTTCTCCTTTCTTCTTTTGCTCTCCTCCGCCTCCTCCTCTCTCCTC
>MVGC01000208.1:0-39113 GCA_003589665.1 Aspergillus sclerotialis | reverse complement strand
AGAGAGAGAGAGAGAGAGCAGATGAGAATTGACAGACGAACATAAAAAGTCAAAGTTGGAGAGGGAATGAATTTGGTGGGAGTCGGTGGAAAGTTGATCCGATGGTATGTGGAATTAATTAATTCTCTACAGTAGAGTGAAGTTGGTACAGTACAATCAATACTTGACGATGTTAAAAAATAATAATATACCCTCAGATTAGATCAAGTTAATTATTCCCATCACCGATGGGCTACCAGCGATACCAGGATGGTTTCAGCTAGATGGTAGGTCCACATCTCTGGAGTTATCTGTCTTCATAGGGCTTTGCTTACGAGGGTAGAGAGTAGGGAATGTAGAGAAAGTAAAGGAATAGGAAAGTGTAGAGGGTAAATAAATATAAATATGTATATAATATTGTAGAGTATATAGACAGAGAGAGGGAGAGGGAGAAGGGAAGATGATGAAGTTGAAGAAAGTTAAGTATAGAAGAGAAAGAAGTAAGAAAGAAAGAAAAATGGAACAGAACACAAAAACAGAAGTGAATTGAGTCCCGTTCTTACGAAGACTTAAAAAGGAGCTTCTCTTCTCTTTCCCTCGAGGTCTTTTTTTTCTTTTCTGTGTTTTATCCCCACATCCTCCCCGACTATTTCCACTCACTCACTCACTTCTTATCAAACTACTTAATGTCGCGTTCTATCTGCAAGGTACCTACCTAATGTACTTTCCTTTATTATTTCCAATCTATTCTTAAGCTCACTCTCTCTTCCCCCCAGCAATGACAGATCAAGATACTTCCAATTACAGACCTCGATCCCCCGACTTCTCCTCCTTTCAATCTCCCTTCCCTCCATCCGTTAATCCTCCTCTTACCAGTCCATTGGCTCATCGCGCTTCCTACGACGCCTCGCCGTTCTTCGCCCCGCAATACCAACCCCCCCGAGCTTCTCAACAATATATTCCTCCATTCGCAGACCCCAATTTAGATCCCGAAATGGCACGTCGTTCCTCTCGTCTTGCTCAGTATCCGGTCCAGGAATCCAAGTATACCGAGCCAGCGGACCACTTGGAACACTTGGAACCCGAACCCGAACGCCAGGAGCCCCAAGATCCGCCTAAACCTGCGGGTGTGGAGGTCAAGACCAAGTTCCCCGTTGCGCGCATCAAACGTATTATGCAGGCGGATGAGGATGTCGGAAAGGTCGCACAGGTGACTCCAATCGCTGTGTGTATGTATATCTTATGTTTATATATATATATGATCTCACAAGCTAATCCTCCTTAGCGAAAGCACTAGAACTTTTCATGATCTCCCTGGTTACCAAAGCTGCCAAAGAGGCCAAAGATCGAAACTCGAAACGCGTCACCGCGTCACATCTTAAACAAGCCGTCGCCAAGGATGAAGTACTTGATTTCCTAGCTGATATCATCGCGAAGGTTCCTGATAATGCGGCCAGTGGGAGAAAACATGATGACGACGGAAGCGACCATAATGAGGGTAAGAGGAAGCGTGGAGGGAGACGACCAAAAGAAGAGAGCGATTAATGGCCGAGTCTTAACGAATGATGGGATATTATTACATAGATCGGAAGAGATGGCGCATTGGCGTTGAGGATGGCTGGTGTTGGTATATCTGGGAATGGATTTGGGATAGGTTATGATAATACTTTGAATTCTTTTCTGTGACTGTAGATCTCATTAACAGGAGATGTTCTTTGACCGTAGATAGTAGATGTGTATGTCATTCAAGTAAATAAATGCGTGGCTGTATATTAAGTCCGACTTGGCAGTATTTGCCCTACAGCTCGCAATTCCCAATTCTTTCCTTCAACTTGCTCTTCTTCCCCACGCCTCCAAACCACCCCCACTACTTCCTAATATGCTGTTCCCAGCATCATGGATTTCGTATGTATTCTGTCCCTCTGTTGAATTTTACTAACGACTCCAGTGGTCTCGGCTCATTGGCGGCTCCCGCTCCTTATCCTCTCCCAAGCCGCTACGAGCATCTTCCCCGACAGAACGGTTGACGGCCTTTAAACGGACTTGCAATACTCTCCAAGTAAATCTTCTTCTTCTCTTCCGTTGATTCCCGTTTCTAACTGAATCATTAGCAAATATGGCGATCTACCAACCTTCCACCCGACGAAACCTGCCTCCACGCCCGCAACTGCATTGATCGGTTGAACTCCATCCTCACCGACGAATCGCGCGGTCCAGCTCCTCATCCATGTATGGCCTACGCTGCAAGCTCGCAGATATTCGTAACTGCCACCAAATTGGTACTTACTTCATCCGACGATACTCTCATCCAATCCACTGCCATCTTTTTTAACACGTTGATTGATGCCGAGGTCGATGGCGTGGTTGATAATCGGATTTTCGCGCGTGCTCTCGTGGATTTGGTTCGCCGGACAGACACTAGATCAGAGATCGTGGAAGGAAGATTGATGGAGTTGTTGTTTGGTGTGGCTAACAATATCCGACTGCAGCCGAGTATCCTTCCCGCCTGGTTTGCGCCTAGGTCGGATGCTTCTGAGGGAGGACAGGAGAGTAGTGGGAAACTGTTTGCGGGCGCTACGCGAAAAGATGACTTCCCTTTGTTCTACTTGCTAGTCGACTATGTCCATCATGAGGGCCATGCCGGCGATTTTGCGCGTACCGGTTTACTCTACCTGATTGAGACGGCCTCAAGGTCAAAGGACCTGGAAAGGTGGTTGATTGAGAGTGATCTTGCTACACTCATGGCTACCGGATTGGGTGCTCTGTACAGTCAACTGGGAAGCCTATCGTTGGGGACGACAGATAACAACGTCCCGCAGATAGTCGTCTTGTCCGACCACGCGAATCAGGACACTGCAGTTCGCCCATATCTTGGTGGGCCGATGGAATCATTCATGTCTTATCTCCTTTTCTGGCAGGACACCATTGACCATTGCAAATCGGCGGAGGTGAATGCTACTCTGCTTGATCACTTTCAAGTCTTGTTTTTGGAGCAACTTTTGTAAGTACTTCGACAACGGCGGTGATCGTCCCTGACCATTATAGATACCCATCTCTACTAGAATCATCCGACGTCGAAGGAGGTTCGACGGCCGCGGTACTTACCTATTTATATCGCATCCTGGCATCAATCGACCAATCCGACATTGTCCACCGCATATTACATTTCCTACTCGCATCCCCATCAGAAAACAAACCAAAGAAAAAGAACACCCATATGTCAGTTAGTCGACGAAAGTCGCTTGACTTTCTGACCGCATTTGCCGAAGAAGCGGCTAAGCCATCTCCCTCACTCTTTAACCTACGGGATCTAGCTTTACTAGGTCTCCAGTCCGCAAACCGACAGACTATGCTTGCGACACTACGACTGTTGAGCGTGGTTCTACAACGACATCATTCATTTGCTAGATCTCTGATCCGCACGCTCCCAGGACAGGTTGTGAAACAACGAACAATCGGCGCATTAAACGCAGAACTACAGAACCTCCTCACAATGGCGTCGTCCCTAGTCCACAATCCGACCGTGAATGATTCATACGAAAACTACCTCCGGGACTCGTCATTCAATCTCGAGTCTCGTCTTTGCGTGCCAGACGATCCCGATGACCCGTCATTACCACTCGAACTAGACCAGAACGATTCGATCGTGCAGGAGCTCCTTCGGTGCTTGGAGAATTTCTTCACAAACAGCGTTATTGTAAACCTCGCCCTTACCGAAGTCCTCATGAGTATTGCATCATCGCACCTTGTCTCTCTCGACAACTGGCTCCTTGTCTCCCCGACTAAGTATAATTATCCAACACCAGCAGAGGAGCCACGTACAATGGACCTGGAATACCAAATCCGCCACGCATACCAAGAACCAACTTGGTCGGAGTCCGATACACCGACTTTTACATCGGCACTCGAAAATTTAGTGTCACAAACTCAACGCTGGAGAGAAAATATCCCAGACTTCAACATCCTGGTCGCAGCCAGGCGGGATATCCTCCACCGCGAAGAAGAGAATATCTCTCCTTTCCGGTCGCCACAGGTGTCTGAGCCAGCTACGCGGAGTTCATCACAGCGGCCACAGAGGGGAATAAACCCAGACTCGGATGTAAGGTCGCCCAGGGGGCGTACTCGCGGAGTAACCTCTCCGCGTGCAGCTGTTGGGTCACCGTTGAGGGACAGGGAGCCATCAGCTTTCTCGACTGGTTCTAGGGAGTCGTCTACGTCTATGTCGCAGAAATCCTCGGCTGAAGAGTTGAAGAAGAGATTGGCCATGCTGATTACTGTCGATAATCTTCAACCTGGTGCAGGCTCTACTAAGAAAGTCTCTACGGATGAGACTAAGTCACAACCAGAGCCAGAGGCAACGCGAGAGGAGGAACAACAACCACCGCCGGATAACCAAGAATCCACGGTCCCAGCCACCACAGAAGATGAAGCTGTCGAGGATGAAGAACCCAAGCAACAAACAGCAACTCTAGGTCACATTCTCACAAACACGGTGATTCTGTACGAATTCCTACTTGAATTATCGGCAATAGTACAGGTGAGAGGGAGTCTGTTTGAGGAGGCTGGTTTCTTGGACTTGGAACCCGAGATTGGGGAGTAGGTTTCCTGGAAGGATAGAAGGAAGAAGTGTATTATATTATATCCTATGAGAGAGATTTTCTATATGGATATTGCTGATTATCAAGCAGACCGAATAATGATAATCCCTTTTGTTCGCGGTGTTGAAAGCTCAGCATGTACAGTACTTGATTAGAGCAATGTGTAGGTAGAGGTAGGGGATCCAGTTACAACTCACACCTAAGAAGGATAGAAGGATCAGTAATTAACAGTGTCGGCGGTGATTATTGATTACTATACATTCAGGATGAAGTCATCGTCGATATTTAAATCTAGTCCAGGGAATAGAAGCACTCATCGCTCATAGCCTGAACTATATATCCTACTACAGTATTACCAAGTATTGTCTATAAACCCCAATATCAAACAACCTCCAAGCAGACGTCTATATCTCTCCGGCAATCCTTAGTATAACAAGGAGGAATCTCCGACAACTTGAAGTGGAACACAGTAGCCCTATAAGATGCCAAGCTTGGAGCTTAGGAAGGGTTGAACGTGGCATCAGTGGCGCGTATGATTGGCTCCACTTGCCCCTGACAAGCCCAAGAACAATGGCTTTGGGGGTTTATTTGGAACCCTATCCAAACCTATCAGAACCATGCCAGCAACTACACCATATGTGCACAGTATGTGCCTCTAGGTGCTTATCGCCTTGTGTGTGATACTTGGCAGTTCGGACTGAAATGCTGTCTTACATTCACGGTTGAATTATTGGACCCCTTGCTTTCTTCCTTCTCTCTAACCTCTCCTCCCTATCCAACCCTCCTACAGTATATATAGCACCTTAATAAATTTATACGACATGTCAATAAAGAGCCATGTCTCTCCGCCACTCCTATGACTACGCTAATCAAAACGATGATAACGGAGCAAATAGTCCATTCCTCCCGTCGCGCTCTCCCTCTCCCTCCCCCGGCCATGCCAAACCCCAACCCTTGCACCGACCGCAAACACACAATGCGTCTGTCCGCTGGCGCTTACTCGTCACACTATTCACCATGATCCCCACAGTTGAAATGGGTATGGCTATGGCCATCGGGCCGATAACCCGAATTTCGGAGTCGATCGCATGTCGCGAGTACTACGCCCAGCAAGACCCGGGCCAGATCGGGGCAAATGGAATGGTCAGGGAAGAGCTGTGCAAGGTGACGGAGGTGCAGACCGAATTGGCTGCTGTGAAGGGATACATGGAGTTTTTCGAAGGAGGACTGAGTGCCCTCCTCGCTATTCCATATGGGTTATTGGCTGATCGGCGCGGGCGGAAATGGACGCTTTGTCTGAGTATTCCTGCTTCGCCCTGAATTCGCTGATGATATTGGCTGTGTTGCGGTTCTCGGATATCTTCCCTCTACGAGCTGTGTGGCTGTCGTGTTTAGGGTGGGTGCTTGGGGGTGGTCCTGTCGTCGCGTTTGCGATCATTTGGACTATGATGGCGGATGTGACGACTGAGGAGGAGAGGTATGTTGCCATTTGTCAGGTAGATGAGTAGTGTTGATGTTGTGTTGCAGAGCATCGATTTTCTTCAGATTCGGCGTCGCTAGCATGGCTGCCGATTTCATTTCCAGCGCAGTCAGCTCTTGGCTAATGACTATGGACCCGTGGATTCCGCTGATGATTGGAATGGCCATTGTCTTGATTGGTGTGCTGTTTACCCTCTCTTTGCCAGAGACAATGCATGCTCGACATCCAGAGCCGGCAGACCATATGGAGATGTCACATCTTTCACCCGACGACGAGGACAACCTCGGGTATAAAGAACACGACCAGGAATATATGGACAACCAAGAGAGCCCATTCATCCATCCGAAAGAGTCCAATCTCAAAGTCCTAGCCAGCAAGATCAACTCCTATATAACACCCTACACCTTCATACTTGCCAACAAACAAATCCTCCTTCTGCTGTCAGCGTTCCTAGTCTACCGTCTCAGCCGAGGCTCGTCGTGGTTCCTCGTCCAGTACATATCGACAAGGTACAACTGGACCCTCGCACAATCCAATCTCCTCATGTCTTTCCGACCAGCCCTAACAATTCCACTCTTCCTCTTCATTCTCCCCGCTATATCCCGATACCTTCTCCGCAGCATGCAAAGCACACAGAAGGACTTGCGGTTAGCTCGAATAAGCATTATATTCCTCACAGTGGGCACATTAGGTATTGGCCTATCCCCATCAATCCCACCGCTGATAATTAGCTTGATAGTTCAAGCCGCGGGATCCGGGTTTCTATTTGTCACCAGATCCCTAATCACGACATTGATTAAACGGGAACAAACAGCGAAACTATTCACTGTAATTGAGATATTACAGTCTGTTGGAGCGGTGATAGCAAGCCTGGTTATTACCAATGTGTTCAGGGCTGGGATTGAGATGGGAGGAGTTTGGATTGGGTTGGCGTGGTTTGTGACAGGGTCACTGTTTGTCGCGGTTGGTGTGGCGGTTTGGGTAGTTAGGATTCCTGTTAAGGAGGTTGATGGGGAGGATGTGGGAGAGGATCCTGGCGCAGGAGAAAGATATTTTGATTAGTAGTTGATTTGTTTGGATATAAACCGGTATAAATTTATAGAGGGAACATGGAGTTGGGGTTGTCTGTTTGGTTACCTTTCCTAGTGTGTTGTAGTACTGCAGATACATTGGGAGAGATGGTCCCTACTACCTACAGTACATACAGTAGGTCTATATCTGCCCAAGGCAAGCCACCCTGTCTCCTTCGAAACTCGGAAATTCACTGTAGTCTGGATTAGGCATCCACGACAACAAAACATACGCAATGTACTTAAATCTAAGACCATTTGCGCTGACCCTTTCAAGGGCGAGAGAAGTGATGACTGAATCGACATTTTGGACTCGTCATAAGTCCACTTGAGCATGGCACCCAGCGATGGGGTACCTGGTCGAGCCTCAACTAGAGTATTTGAAGAACCGTGGGACGAAGGGAAGAGTGCGTAGTTAAGGATTAAAAGGTGCCAAAAGAAAGAGAAGTCGACTGAGATGGAAGGTCTATCATCGGGAAGACAGAAAGAAAGAGGATGGTATATTTACTGTAGATAGATAAACAATACACTAGTTAGAAGAGAGGAGAAGGCATGAGTCAGCAGTCACGGGGGTTCCTGGATTTGGTTTCTTTCTTTCTTTCTTCTTTCTTACTTCTTTCATTTACTTTCGTCAATTCTTTGATCATTGATGATTGACCTCCCTCCTTCAATCTTGACAGTATCTAAGTAGAACCATTAGACCATTCTAGACCATACATACCATGCTAGAGCTAATCGATCACTTAACCAACGTCCATATCATCATACGCTGGTCTTTCGGACCGCTGATACTTCCATGGATTCAACATGGCTCTTGCCTCTCAAATCTGGAGAAGATGACAGCTCGGTGATGTCAACACAAACAATGAGTGTATCATCTTCGTCTCGCCTTTGACTATAGACTAAACTATTGCATTGTTTCAGGTCTCTTCACCCCTACATGTTCTAAGCGCTGATTCGTCCTTTAGACGCTGGCCATGAGGACTGAATAAATGACTACATCAATTACGGCAAGGACGAATAGACATGTTCAAAACTAGCTCAAGTTGATTTGACCTTCCCAGGAACCGAGATTTCGTCTGACTTCAAAACATGTCCCTACTGGTGAATCATCCATGGATACCTTCAATCGGCCTATTGTCAAGAATGGTTGCTTTTGGTAGATTCACCACTGCGCGTCTTCATTCGTATCTTTGACAGTCAATTACATCTTCACTTTCTTCTCTGTGTTCTGCTTTACTAACAATCCTGGCGGTTGTCTTCATTCCTTCCCCCCCCCCCCCTCACCTCGCGTACCATCTGTTGACTACACAAAATTGTCTATCGACTTGTCCCTAGTACGCTCTATTATACGCCAGAATGGCTTCTGACAGGTACCTGCGCGCAACCGCGCTTATCATCTTCCTGCTAAATGCAGTAATGGCTCTCCCCTCCAAGCGCCCTGGAACCTATCAACTGATTGATAGCTGGCACGGCGAAAACTTCTTTTCTGGCTTTGATTTCTTCACTGGTACTGATCCTACAAAAGGCTTCGTCACCTACGTTGATGAAGGTGTCGCTAAGAATGACGGCCTCGTTGGGATTACTCCGGGCGGCGGTGTCTACATGGGAGTTGACTACGTGAACACTTTGGATCCCAACGGCGCAGGCCGCAAGTCTGTACGTATTGAAACCAAAAAGTCATACGATGAAGGCCTGTTTATTGTCGACCTCAAACACATGCCTGGCAACGCTTGTGGTGTTTGGC
This sequence comes from Aspergillus sclerotialis, assembly GCA_003589665.1. Taxonomy (NCBI): domain Eukaryota; kingdom Fungi; phylum Ascomycota; class Eurotiomycetes; order Eurotiales; family Aspergillaceae; genus Aspergillus; species Aspergillus sclerotialis. Next base: position 30,239 of record MVGC01000208.1, on the reverse strand, counting down.
CGGCCTTCTGGACTGTTGGCCCTAGCTGGCCGATGGATGGCGAAATCGACATCATCGAGGCTGTCAACCTCATAACCAGCAGTCAGATTACTCTTCATACCGGTGGCAGCTGTCCTGTCTCTGGAAGCTCTATGGTGGGCTCCCTTGTAACCACTGAATGTGGTGAAGTAGCCGGCACCCAAGGCTGCGTTGTCAACGCTGGCGCTGGTACCTTCGGTTCGCCATTTAATGTCGGTGGTGGCGGAGTGTACGCTATGGAGTGGACAGCAGACCACATTGCAATCTGGTCTTTCGACCGCGGTGCAATTCCTGCATCCATTGTCAACGATCAGCCCGATGTTTCCACCTTCGGCACTCCCAGAGCCTACTTCAAAGGCGACTGCAACTTCGCCGACCATTTCAGATCCCAGAGGATCGTCTTCGACACAACTTTCTGCGGCGACTGGGCTGGCGGTGTATACGGAGAATCAGGCTGCCCAATGGACGGTGATCCCAGACAGAGCTGTCACAACTATGTTGCGGCAAATCCATCAGCGTACAAGGAATCCTACTGGGAAGTCAACTACGTCAAAATCTACCAAGGCGGCGAGAAGTCCTCTACGATATCTACTGGTAGTTCTAGTGCTAATATTGCCGGACAAACTTCTTCCGCACATGCTGTGTCTAGCTCATTCGCTGTTGGGGTCGCGAAACGCACTTCCACTATCGCCCAAGTTCAGACGCAGGCACAGGGATCTGCCGAAAGTCTTGCAACATTTGCTGGACAGCCTCGTGTTGCTCCTGCTGAAGGTTCAACTGCCGACCAGAACGATGGCGGAAACAACGTTGCTGCGTCTGGTGTTGCCCCTGCTGCTCAGACACTCCCAGAATTACAGCCTCTGACGAACACAATTGGCGTCGCTCCGTCCGGTGTCGCTGCTGAATTTACCTTGATGCCTGCAGAGACAACTGGTCATGGAAACATTGTTGCTACACCGTCGGCTTCCACTGTCCAAAGCACAGCGCCTCAGTCATCAAACACTCAGATCCAGATCACCGTCGTAGCTGCTCCATCAAACCCACCTCAGAACCCAGAAGCCGCTCAGCCAAACATTGATAACACTGTATTTGGCCCCAGCGTGGCTGCCGCGCAAACCTCCACATCGGATGATATAACACAAACGGTTACTGGCCGTGTTCTTAGTTCAAGTACTCAGATAGTTATTCTAACGGCGAATGGTTCACCTGATTCAAGCTCTTTGGCTGCTGCGGCTGTTAATAGTGCAGCAAGCGTCTTGCCCGCTTTTGTCGGTGATGCTGGCTCCTCAGATGCCCCTGCTGGTTTGGGGGCTGACCGGGGTGTTAGTTATTCGGGAAATCAGGCTGGGAGCGGGGGCACTGATCCTCTCGGCGTGGGCTCTGGTCAGGGTGCTGATGCTCAGACTGATCCAGCTAGCCAAGTTGGTCAAGCTGGTAGCGGAACATCTGATCCCACCGCCGCCGTTGCCGAAAGTCCATCTACTGGAAATTCTGGTTCTTCTGCTGGTATGCAGGCTGATCCTGCTCGTGGAAACCCTGGTTCGTCCGTCGGAGTTTCTGCCGGTTCAGCTGGTGACTCCGCTGCCAGCGCTCAAGCTGCTTCCCCAGGTGCTGCTGGTGCTTCTGCTGTGGCTGCCGCCAATCCTTCCGCCTCTGCAGCTGACCCTGCAGTTGGGGGCGTTAATCAACCTGCCAACCCCTCTGCGGTCGCATTTGCAAATACTGCTCCTAGTGCTTCTGCCGACCTTCCCGTGGCGCCTTCCGCTGTTGCACCTGTGAACACTCCTGCTGATCCCCCTGCTGGCCCCGAGACACCGCCTGTGCCTGCCAATACTCCAGCCGGAGGACCTCAAGACCCTGCTGCTTCCGCGAATCCTCCTGGTGGAGCTACCAACCCTCCTGCTACCACTTCAGAGACGCCCACGAATCCTCCTGCTGGCGGGAATCCTCCATCTGGGGGTCAAGGCATCGCTCCCGGGATCTCTGCAAATTCGTCTGCTACCCTACCTCCCAATACAACAGATCCCGCAGGCGGTGCCGCACCGATTGCTCCCGGTCCAGGAACAACCTCATCAGAAAGCCTCCCAGCCGTGGTCCCCGCACCAGCTCCATCAACCGTACCTCCATCCCCCAGTGCCCCCTCACCGACATCCTCAATCGCACCTGGGCCTTCACCATCTCCACATCCTGTTCCCCCAATAATCACTGGAGGACGCTCAACCTCGGTGGGCGCTCTTCCACCCGCCCCTGGGACAAATACAGCAGCACCAACAATGGAGACATCTGTCTTGCCTACTGGAGCCACCCCATCGCCCCCTTTGTTCACTGGGGGAGGGAGCAAATTCCCGTTTCATACTAAAAGTGTCATTGGTGCTGCTTTTGTGGCGCTGTTGAATACTCGGCTTTTCCCAAGTTTATCCTTCTGTTAAGGGATGGGATAAGATGTGTCCCCAGGGAGGGTTGTTGACTAAAGCTCGGTTGAGGTCTAGTTCAATTATGTGTTAATATCTTTCTTTTACTTTTCACTAGATAGTAAGCCCCTTAGTTGGCTGGTTGCTGGTTTTCTTGCTGCCCGGTTTATTCTACTTGTTCGCTATATCTGCTTGGTACCCTAATCCTAGATCCATGATTTGGGAACGGGAGCGAGATATTCCTTTGCCTACTTGATTATTTTTCTTTTGTCTGATAAGTATGGGCTTTCTGTGTATCCGGATCTCGTTTTATAAAGGCGACGGTGTTATGCAAGGATCTGGAGTAGAAATTATTTCAGCTTTTCAAATTTTCTAAAAATCCCTCTTCCCTTTATAGTAGGGCGGCATATTAAGTAAGTCTTATTGTATTGAGGGAACTGAATGCACAAGAAGCTCGTTAAACGAATCGCAGAAAGACAAGAAATGCAGAATGGATAGGCAATTAAGATACGATTACCAAGCCGTTGTCGCTGACAACCGGCATCCCCGGCTGTCGCCTTGTGTACCATCCACGTCATTGATTAGTATCAATCTCTACCTTATTAGAAATAATATCGGCGAAGCAGCTCCTGAAGGGTTGGTTCGCAGGATCTACCAGGCGTGATTTCATCAATGTCGGCTCCAGGAACTGAAAAGATGGAATATAGCTTCTGGGATCTACACCGTGAAGGTAATAAAGCCATCGCTCCGACTCCCAGTAGCGCAAGCAGTGGTGATCTTACTCTCAAGAGCACGTATATACTACTTCCGAGCAATATTCCACGACTGGCCCGGTCATATTTGTCATCGGATTCTCCTAAATACAGTGTCAGCCATTGCTAGAAATTACTCCCGGATCATAATCGTTGACTCTGACAAAGACGTTCCCCTTATGCAAGCCTCACTGGACATGCAGATGATAAGCATTGGCGCCGGAGTCGAAAGATCAGAAAGTCAGTGGAGGGAATTGCTCCATCGTGCTGGGCTGAAAGTCAAGGGGATCTAGATCACTATATTGATTGTATTATTGCGATATTGGTGTTGGACAGAAGTTAGTTCATTATTGTCTAGATTGGTTTTGTCTTTTATGGCTGTGAGATTGGAGTTTATAGAAAGAAGTTGGCTTGTTGGCGTCACTTGAGAACCGAATACAGCTCGCAAGGTCGCTAGGTGCCTGAGGGCGTTTGCCAATTACAAGTTTCTGGCAGTTTTAAATATGAATCCTGCTAAAGCACTAGAAATTTGTCAACTGGCGTGACCCCCTTCAGACGACCTGGTGACCTTGCCACCTATAGATTCTTTTAGCGATGCTCCTGTGTTGCCTTTTTGATACTATAGTGATCGTGTTGCTTTATAGTATCCTATTTTTCAGATTCTCTCCTGTAGTTGCGTTTGCAGTCATTGATGCTATTCCTTCGATTATTGAGGCCTCGGCGTTGACACCAAATATCTAGCTCCTGTCAACACGGCATCATCGACCGTCTCGACATATTGGAATTGTATCCCTTGGTTTTCAAGCCTGCTCAAAACCAACGTCTTGTATGTAGAATTACTCATAACGCTCCCAGAAAGAATAAGACCCGACTCCTCTGGTCGAGTATATCCAACGCAGTTAGGATTAACAAGCCGGCCCAGCGTCTTCTCGATTAAAGCCGAAGCCTGAGAATCAACAATTGCCGCAGCAGCTTTATCTTCTTCCACGGAGTTAAGAACAATTTCAGCGACCCCAGCTATCCGACTCTTAATACTCTGAGTTGGGTGTTGTACGAGAAGCCTAGCGAGGAGATCCAGGTCGCCATCACTAGGATCTGTCGGTCCGAAATGATAAAGGATTTTCTTCTCCAAAATACCAAGCGGTTCCCTGCATAGTCCTAGCCTCTTCTCTTCTAGAGATGTCAATGTGTGCTTGACTGCTTGCAGACCAATGGCGTATCCACTGCCTTCATCTCCCAAAACATGGCCCCAGCCGCCTGATCGAGCAACACGCACATATTCTTCAACATCCCGAGTGTAACGCATAGCGACGCTTCCTGTACCAGCGATTGCAACTATCGCGGATGTAGTGACGGGGTGCCTCGCCATGGATGCGGCAAGCAGATCAACATCATTTGTCAAGCGCAAGCCGCCCTCCACAGTAAGTCCAAAGACTTCAGTCAATTTTGGGACTAATTTTTCGCGAAAGCCAAAGCGATCGAGTCCTGCAAGGCCTATCCAAGCCGTCTTGAAACATCTGAGATGTTCATCTGAGACATCGGGCTGATTGCGGCCCGTCAGCAACCCCTTTAATGCATTTTGAGTTGCAGTGACAATAGTTCGTATTATCGCATCAATATCATTACCGTCAGTCCTAAATACAAGCGTCAATACGAGAATCGGGACCAAAGCGGAACAGCTTACAAGTTACAAGGTCCTGCAATTCCCCGACTAAGCGTGCCTGTACTATCCGCAACCACAGCAGCGCATTTAGTACCGCCTCCATCAATGCACAGGACAAAATTTCGATCATGGACGGGAGGCCCTTTAAGCTGTTCGTTTGCCGGTTCAGTTGACAATGCTTTGGACAACACGCCTCCAGCCAAGTCCAACTTCTCCTGACACTCATTGACGGATAGACCTGTCTCAGAAACGAGTAGAGCCAGTTTTACACGTCCGTTGCAGTTCAGTAATAGGGAATCCAGATCGGCGTCAGACATAGATTCGCATATCTTACTCAATCTCCGCAAGATATTACGGGATCGTTGTTTCAATTTCAAGTTCGATGCTACTAGATCTACCATCTGCAATCTCGTTAGCGAAGACAAAAGGTGTATAGGCCGACAGGGGTGGAGCTTACCATATTTCCATATGTCTTTCCAATGCGAATCATAGTCCCCGTGCTCAACATATTCAGCACCATCTTTGTGGCAGTTCCCGCCTTGAGTCGCGTGCTACCAGTAACCACTTCTGGGCCTGGCAATGGGGTTATTAGGAAGTCAACATCGCCTGAATAGCTCATCGCTGACGGTTTGGCACAAGCCACGCCGATAGTCAGGCAACCCCACCGCTTCGCAAAGGCTAGACATCCAAGCACGTACGGGGTGCGACCAGAAGCTGCAATACCGATAATCGCGTCAATTCCAGGGTCTAGTTTCAGGTCGGCCATATCATCCTCGCCGGCCTGAATGCTATCTTCTGCGCCTTCTTGTGCACGACGAATGGCTGCATCCCCACCAGCAATTAATCCAAGGAATTGACCGTGCGGTGCAGCAAAGGTGGGAGGGATTTCAGATGCGTCTAAAATCCCGAGTCTGAATAGTCCTAATATTCGTCACAGACGTTCGCTACAAGTTGAAAAATGATTCACTGACCTCCCACTAGTTCCCGCCCCCACGTATATCACCCTTCCACCCTTACGGACCCGAGGAGCTAAAGCATCAATGGCGTCTGCGATGAGAGCTAGATGGGGTGAAACACTTCTGGCAACCATGTGATCATCGTTGTTTATAGCTGTGCACATTTCCAGAGTCGACATCTGGTCGATTTGCACCGTCCGAGGATTTACAGCCTCCGTTTGCAGCCGAGACAAATTATCCAAATCCATGGTGTCTGCGCTGGTGTCGACGATAATAGCTACACCAGAAAGTGACCTTTGGGTTTTATAGCTGGTGTCCGGTATATATAGATAGGATTGAAATACCAAATCCTCAAAAATTGTAACCTTGCGCGAAGCCTCGGAAATAATATCGGAAGTACCGCTTGGATGTACGACGGGGGGAAAGATCAGCAGCCGAGTCCATGCTCAGTCCCATCGCGCTTATTCTGAATATGGGGAGATCCAGCGATTGATTTCCCAGACAGGGGAAAAAGGACGCGGCTTCAACCGCCCTCCACACGATGTAGCATTGGGGCTGCGGGGATGAACGAATTTAAGGGCTTCATGTCTCCACCAACCAGGTCAAACACAGCGAATAAATACGAGGTGAGGGCTGATCTTGCGGGATGCCACATTTCTTGTTAAATCATTAAATCAAAGCGCGTCGGCCACACGAAAGTTCGTTAAGTTTTTGTCTTACATCGAGCCTGGCCGTCAAAAGATGGGTTCCCGAACATCTGGAGGCGATGAGCCGAACTACGTGGTAGAATCTCAGGTGTTAAATGGGGATAGACGTGATTGGTTGTTGTATCGCCTGTATACTCATTCCTGGTCCCAAATTCTCTTGATAAGCTTGATTTGCTTTTGCTGCCCTGGCGTGAGTGCCCTCGGCCTTTCAGACTAACTCATGTTTAACAAATATCCTTCGTCAGATGTACAACGCGCTCACTGGCATGGGAGGTTCAGGTCAAGTTGATGGAACCGTGGCAGCAAATGCAAACGTTGCCCTGCTCTCTGCAACTGCTGCAACTGCGCTCCTCGTCGTGGGACCCCTGTTTGCCCGAGTTGGGCCCAGGGTTTGTCTGCTCCTTGGAGGCTGGACATATCCGCTATATTCCGGGAGTCTCTTGTGCTTCAACTGTACGGTAGCGATAACACCCAATGATATATGTGTGCTAGCTAACATACTTCATAGCCACAGCAAATGGCGCGTTTGTAATTGCGGCAGGGGCCATATTGGGTATCGGTGCATCGTGTCTATGGGTATCACAAGGAGCCATTATGACGACGTATGTGCCGGAATCGCAAAAGGGACGCGCTATCGCTGCCTTCTGGATCATCTTCAACCTCGGTGGAGGTGTCGGCTCACTTGCCAGTTTCGGACTCAACTATCACTCGAAGAACCAAACGGTTTCAGACGGGACATACATAGCGCTGATGATTATCATGGCTATCGGATGGATTCTTGGAATTCTCATCTGTCCACCAAGTTCGGTACGAGTCGCTCAACTGCAAACAACAGCGGAAAGCGAAAAAAACTGGAAAAAGGGTGCCATGTTGACGTTCCACACCATGTGTAACTGGAGGGTCTTATGTATACTCCCACTCTTCTTTAGTGCGAACGTTTTCTATTCATACCAGCAGAATGTGGTGAACGGTGAAACCTTCAACATTCGCACTCGGTCGCTAAACGGTGCATTTTACTGGATTGCTCAGATGTTCGGTGGTCTCCTCATGGGACTAATTCTCGATATGCCCTGGTTCAATCGCCAGACCCGTGCACGAATTGCCTGGGTCTTTGTCTTTGTGACAGGTATGGCTATCTGGGGTGGTGGGTATGCCTTTCAAAAGTGGTCAGACAAGAGGATGGCAAACGGACACAAGCAGGATATCGATTACACACAAGGTGGGATATCTGCTGGGCCGATTCTCCTCTACATCTTCTACGGCGGGTATGATGCCGTATGGCAGTCTTTCTGCTACTGGTTGATGGGGGCCCAGTCGAATTCACCCGCTGTCGCTGCTATCCTGGTTGGTGCATACAAGTCACTCCAGGCAGCCGGGGGTGCAATGGCCTGGCGTATCAACGCACAGGGAAAACCTGCCATGACACAGTTTGCGATGAACTGGGGACTCTGCATGGGTGCGCTGGTAGTTGCTATTCCTTCTGTCCTAGCAGTCACCCTCACCAATGCGGATAATTCCGAGGGTAGGCAAGATAATGAGAAGCCAATTGAAGAAGATAAGGCTTAATCAGATGTGCTAAGGCAGAGCAACCATAGTGTGTTAAGGTTGTTGCACTTTTGGTTGGAAACTCATGTACTTCTGCCATAGTATTAATATGCAATTCTCCGAATCGAACACAAATTACTCAACGGGAGAGCAGGTCACGCCTTTCCCAAGTATTTATCATTGGCAGGTACGAGCTGCATTAATTTCACTGCGATGTGCGTCGGATTTAGAGATCATATATACAGAGGAGGGAAGCGTCAATCGCAAGAACGTAGATCCAGTTCCTTCGTAAAATATTATGAAATGGGCAGGCCTTTCATCGTAAAACATTGCCAATGGCAGTAGCCGACAAGAGCTTGGTGTACTGCTGGTGTAACCACACAATATGAGATGGCATAGGCTCCGACTCAGCCTTGCCCAAACCACGGAAGAAACAGCTCTTAAGTCCAAATTCGGCAACACCCTCGTCCGGCTTGACCACGGCTGATATTTCAAACAGTCCGTCTGATTCACGGACCTCCCGGATGCGTGGGGAATCCCCGCAGCGAACAACGATACGATCCGGAGTTTTCTCAACAACTTCGAAGTGGTCGGTTACGATGGTTCCGGGTTCATAGGACGAGGACTTAAGGTCGGAGGGGGACCAGAGTTGTTCGGCAGTTTCAGGACCTTGGTACTTACGGGCGAGATAGGCGCGCTGGAAGGCATACCCTTGATAAGAGGTTAGTAGGGGATTCATCATCATTGAATATATATATAAGTGGACAGCATACCCCAGCCACTCCAGACACCGGCACAGAAAGCCTCAACCAGCTTGCCCTTCTTCTCCAAGAGAGTGGGGTTTATATCCGACAATGGTACCCTGCGGATGCAGAGATCATGGGTGGTGGGATTTTGGGAGGGATTGAGCTTGTGAAATTGGGATGAATGAAAAATATGATCGGAGAGAGTCATGGGCACGAATTTATCGTTGCGAGTGGCCCAAAAGAAGGCACCGATAGAAGCAGCTCCGCCAATAGCGGAGAGCCGGAAAACACGGCGGATGACACCCATGGCCGAGAGAGTGAAGAATTGGCTTAACAGAACTAAGTGATGAGGTTATAATTGAAGGAATTGCTTAAAGAAGAATTAGGGAGAAGGAGAAGACAAAGAAGAAGGAAGAGGGGAGAGAATTAGAATGAGTGATGAGGTCACGGGGCGGAGTTGCTCCGATGGTTTGTTTTTATCTCCCCTGGACCCATCTACCACCCATCTACCACCCATCTACAACATGATGATTGACACTTTTGTGTGTCCTCAAGAGCTCCAACTATGGCTCCAGCTAGTCTAAATATCCTACTCGTCGAGCTCAATTTCAGACCGGAAGATCCTGGAGGAAGTGGATTATATTGGACTTGAAGGGACCAAGACCAAAACTCAAACAGGTTCGTGGGAAACACCTCGGCAGTGATGTGTCATGTCTGTTGCATCTCTGAATTAGGTGCCCTATACGACACAATTGTCTTGGTTGAATGTTTGAATTCGGCGGTTGGACAGCTTAAATTCTCACTAAAGCTATGGATAGCCGAGCAATTCCATAGTATATATCCCAGATTCGGGTATAAGAGAAGCTATATAGGTGCTCTTACAAGCCGCCTTCTGATTACAAGGGAATATATTGAGTTAGGTGATGCATTTGAATCAAAATGATTACTCAAGCAGATTCTATTAGGAGACATCGTTCCAATTTGGACCCTACGATAGATGATCCCCCAACGGCATTTACTAGGAAGAAATCATGCAAAATTGCTAGGTCAATAATGGGTTTATTAGAGACATACCTTCAAGAAAGATAGGTATAGTCGTTTTTGTGCTTTGTCCTATGTGTCCTTTCTTCATACACCCCGTAACTTCCCTTTGGTCCAAGACAATGACTTTGTGTACCCTCCTTTGTCTTTCTGTCCTTTGCTGTAAGGTCTGCCTGGTATAAAATGCCGACCTAGTACCACCGGAGTTGGACATTCTCATATTCTGTAAATTATATTGAAGTTTCTTTTCCTCACAGACCCTCCGTCAACAAACCTCAAACCACCTGCGACTCTCCACAGCTAAGCTCGCTGGCGAGCGGCCTCTACTCCCCTCACCATGGACCCCAAGGACACTCTACTGTCCCGCGATGTGGGCCTCCGCGATTGCATATGCCGCGTCCTTCGGGACTATGGCACCCACAAGAAGCTGGTCTTCGTTCTAGTGGAGTCTTTTGACATTATCCCTAATATCGAACAAATCTCCAATCATTTAGTCTTGGATATTCTTTCCGACCTCACTGAATGGTACGATAACTGAACTACTCTCAGTGTCTACCGCGACGGAGGCCAAATCAAAGCTCGACGGGACGTTTTCGAACCCGTCCATCTCGAGGAAGGACAGATTCTTGGTAATTACCCCTTGATCAACTACCACTCCCTGGATATTCTCAAGACTTACAGTCGCAGAGTCGTATGCGTGATGCTCAATGGTACTCGGTGCTTCTTGAAGCTGGCCCCTAGGGCAGAGGCTATTCAATTTCTTGCGAATGAGATCAGGGTCTATCATACATTGATGGAGAAGGGTTCTTCTCTTGCTCCGAAGCTTCTTGCCTATGCGTGTGATGGAGCGCCCGATCGTATTGTTGGATTCTTCTGCGAAGAGATCATTGACAAATACCCCGACGAGTTTGATTCACAAATCTGCGAAGAGGCTTTGATGGAGCTTCATGATTTGGAGATTCTGCATGGCGACATTACCCGGTACAATATCATAGTGACCGCTAATGGTGATGGTGTTAAATTTCTTGATTTTGAGAAGGCTAGGATTGGAACTGAGCCGCTTGACATGAAATGGGACGATATGAAAATCGATGAGCAAATCCTGCTTTTCTGCTCACTCGATCCTATTTCTGAGGACGATGACAATCTGGACCGGCCTGTGGTAACTGTGAACAAGCGTTATTTGGAAGGTCTCGGTATTTTGCTTGGTTGATTGGTTATTTCATCTCTTATTTGCAGGAATTGATTTGCTCTTAGGGTTAGCTGTTCGGTTGAGATGCGACAATGTAGTAGGTCTAGACTCGCTAATAATTAATGAATTTCAGTAAAAGGATCAGCCCTTGTGAATTAACAAATGGATCGATCCAATCTTTAATTAATTTTCCCCGACAAACAAAGATTCAACCAACCGCGACAGGACTGCGAAGCGCCCATTGACCAGCCAAGAAGAGGGCGTGTTTGAGATGGTCCGAGTTGAAAGCGCAAACTGAAACCTGGAATTCTTTTCATTCTTTCCTATTTGTACTTAATACGGCTTCATTTTCCAGTTACTTGTGTATAGTAGCATCTCATTCTTTTTACGCTGGTAGTATCTTCATTCTCATCGCTCCTTTAAAATATTTTTTTATCGTTCTTTATATAAGGTCTGGTACTTTATACTTATCCATACTCTCATTTTTATATAAGAGAAGCAAGGAAAAACAGTTTTTAAAAAAATGCATTTCGCACTCCCTACTCTTTTGATCCCCTTTCTTCAATTCTTGCTCGTCTCCGCCCATACTACGTTCACCACTCTCTACGTCGATGGAGTTACCCAAGGCGACGGAGTCTGTATACGGATGAATCGGAATGCAGATAAAGCCAGTGATCCCATTGAGCCGATTACTAGTAAGGATGTTGCTTGTGGTATGTGTATAGCTTACCCATCCCACACACATTTTCAGGCGTAGATAACAAAGTTATTAGGTTACGACGGCGAAAAAGGTGTCTCCCGTGTTTGTGCTGCCAAAGCGTCATCAACTCTAACCTTTGAATTCCATGAATATGCGGATAAATCGCAGCCGGGGTCAATTGCTCCGAGTCACAAGGGCCCCTGCGCAGTCTACATGAAGAAGGTGGACGATGCAACGGCAAATGACAACGCCTCTGGCAATGGATGGTTCAAGATCTGGGAATCCGGATACGACGAGACAGATGGGAGATGGTGTACAGAGAAGATGATTGATAATGATGGACATGTCTCGGTTACCATACCCAGTGATATCCAGGCCGGGTATTATCTTGTTCGGCCGGAACTGTTGGCGCTTCATGCGGCAGCAGATAATCCGCCCGATCCGCAACTTTATGTGGGTTGTGCGCAAGTTTTTGTGCAAAGTGATGGATCCGCGACCCCCGAGACAGTGAATATTGGGCAGGGAACATACGATTTGGATGCTCCAGGTTTGAAGTTTAACATTTGGGATTCGCCGATGAAGTTGCCTTATACAATATTTGGGCCTCCTGTTTATAAGGCTGAGACTGAAAGCTTGAAAGTTGATGAAGATGGAAATGCTTCGAATTCTTCTGGGAAGGTGGCTCAGGGCGAAAGCAAATGGATGGAACCAGCCACTGCTGATCCGACTACTCCCTCTGTAAATTCGACTGATGCGTTACCAAGGACTGAGGTGATGGCTGATGAAGATAAGGAAAAGGAAGTTGGTGAGAATAAATATAATGTCAACGAGCAAAATGGCGAGGAGGAAAAGAATGAAGAAGATTATGGAGAAGTTGAAGAGGGCAATGAAGACAACGATGAAGTGGGCGATGAGTGCGAGGATAGAGTTGAGGACGAAGATGATGCCGACAGCACAAACAAAACTGCCTGTGCTAGCAGTATCCAAAAACGCGCCCCAATGGTCCAATCCATCGGGCTAAAGCCAGCAGGTTGCATCTTGGTCCGCGACAACTGGTGCGGATACGAAGTCCCATCTTACACTGATGAAAATGGATGCTGGGCAGTAAGTTCTTCCTCTCTTTCTCTCTCCATGTTTCTTCTATTATCAAATCATCATACTGACTTACTTTCAAGTCATCCAAAGATTGCTGGAACCAAAGCGACATATGCTGGAATACTGCTCCTCCAACCGGTAACGCTAATTGCAAGATTTGGCAGAAGAAGTGTGAAGAACTGGATGATTCTTGCAGGAATAAGAATTTCAATGGCCCTCCTAATAAAGGGAAGGATCTCACTCCGTCTCCACCGCTGCTGTCCGGACCGAATACTGTTTCTCAGAGGGATTGGCATAGGCGGAATGAAATTCTGAGGCGGGAGATGAGGCGGAGGAAGGTATATGCTCATGGTCATTATTGAAGATGAATAAGTCGTGTTCTGATGGAAGAAGGACCTGGATATGGTGGATATAGTTTTAACTTTGGAATATTCAGATATATGCACTATGTATGTTCTTTGAGTGAGTAGGGTGAATATGTCTCTCGCATTAGGTAGATCGGTACTGTACCTAGGTAGTGGACATTGGCTACAGCTGGGAATTGAAATTAAGAAGGGGCAACTGGGCCATGCCAACTTATTATTTTATGGACCATTCCTTCCTTCCTCGGATTCGTTCTCTGGGATTCGAAGTGGAGGGAAGATCCCGTTCAGGTGGTTACTCTGTAGAAGTATTCCTGTCAGAATGCCATTGCTTTCTCCCATTGACAAGTGTATATACAGATTGGCACTCTTCCATAGCATCATGTATCTAACTGCTGACGTGCCCACTACAATTTAGACTGCGTCCGGAACTCAACGGCCCTCAACAACGTATGAATTGTTTCCAACACGGGGGTCTCAATCCCAAACTCCCTTGCTTTCTTCAAGGGAAACCCCAGAATGACATCAATCTCCATGGGTCTGCCATTTTTATAATCTGTCTGCATACTACTACCAATCCCCGGAATCGAGTTGATCTTGGCCATTAGTTGATCAACGAGGTTATAGCCGAGGTCGACACCGCATTTTCTTGCAACATCGATGACTTCTCGCATTAACTTCCCTGTCAGCGGGACAGCATCAACTGAAGAATGAAGCCACGATTGGGTATCAAGGAGGGTTAGTGTAGTTATGGAATTCCATGCACAATTCCAGACTACTTTCTCCCAACGTCGGCGTTGGATATCGTCTAGGATTTGGAATCTAGTCTTTCCTTCCTCGAGAAGCGAGGCAAAAGTGTGAAGGCGGGCTTGCTCCAGACTGTGGTCTAGCGAGGGATTTAAAAAGAGTCCAATCTGCAGGTCCTCCGATTTCATATGGTCCACAACTCCAGGGCTAGTCTGGGTTGCACCAACCCATGTCTATCAATACGTCAATAAAGGTCACCGTCAAGAAAAGGAGGAAGCTTACCACGCAAGTGATAATGGAGCAGCCGGGAAGACCTTTCCGAAAAGGCTCCTCGTTTCCGACTCCATTCTGGATAATCACAATCGTGGTTCTGTTTTCATCGACGGCAGGCTGAAGGTGGGATACCACTTCGTCTTGGTTGATGGCTTTATTGGCGCATACGATGTAGTCAAAGGTTCCTGACACGTCGACTGGCGATTTCACCACTGGTCTATATTAGCTTATATGCAACTCGATCTAATCCCCGAGACCATACCATTGTGTGGTCGGACACGGTTCTGCCCGTGAATTTCGCTGTTGATCAGAATTCCCTATACTTGTTAACCAGAGCTATTGTATTATATGATGTATCCCACAAACATTAGCCTTGACTTCTTCGTAGTTCGACCGCGCGACTACTGTCAGGCGTACTCGGTCGGAGCGATTTAAGATGAAAGCGTAGAAAGAACCAATTCTGATGTTATTAGCTACATGGATGGAAGAAATGGAAGAAGAAGAACCTACGCTCCTAGTCCGAACAGGAGAATATCAATTGGTTGGTCCATGATCCGGGGAATCCTGGGGATGTTTGTTGTTTGAAAAGGACCAAGGAAACCGAGGAAGGAGGGGATTTAATTCATTCGGTGGGGTTTGTTTGGCTGGAATTTCGGATACTTCCGAATCCTGGGGGCTTGACATTGACATTGACCATGACAACATCCACGATTCTACGGCCTGTCAGCATTATCATCCTATATCTTATATATTCTATGCTCTCAAAGTCCCAGCTATAAGGAATGTTCCAGATTATATTTTTCTACTATCGACACAACTTAAAGAATGGTTGTTAGTATAATCAGGACCACCAGTCCTAATTCCCTCTGCTGCGTCGTACACACGCGGAAACTTTGTCTGAAAAAACTCACTTGATTACTTTTACTCCTGGCATCAGTGCTTAGGAAGAATTCCGAGGGCAACAAGGAAAGAAACTCGGCTGTGTTATAATCGCGATCATGGGTAAAGTCTTGGTACAGTGAATGATAGTGCTGGACTTTGGACTTTTGGTGCCGGCGCCGTCCCATATTCAACTATGGGTACTCTCTCAAAAAGATCACCAGATCCAATACCTTACATATGCATTCTTACAGAGAGATAGCAATGATTCTTCTAGGAGGACTCATAATTTAAAAGATGTTGACGACCTTACGCATCCCTTTATTCTCCTTCGACCCAGTCGACTCCAAGTTTAACGACCCGATTCCCGCTGCTGCCTTTAGGCACTGGTTACAGGCATAGTAAATGCATAATGTCAGGGTATATTGGCGTCAAACATGACACCCGAGACATAGAATCATAGGCTCCGCAGTCCAAGCTCTAGGCATTTGAGAACGTCTCCCTCTTAGTCCTCTTTGAGACTCTTTTCTCCTCCGACTGCGAATGATCAGACTCCCTCCTCTTAGTACATTTTGCACCAACATTAACATCTGGACCACTCTTCTTGGTGGTATCATCTGAATCCCTCTTCTTAATACCACCAGGGCCCTGCAAATAGACAGCTTCCTCCTTGTCCATCGTATCCGAAAAATCGTTTGGTTTAGTCTTCTTCGACCTCGGCTTAACTGACACCCCACGCGGTGAGGAATGAGTACTCTCATTCGAAGCCATACTTTCCCTTTTCCGCTTTTCTGGTTTTGCATCTTTCTTCCTGTGCCGCTCTTCCTTAATCCTCAGCCGTCGATCAACCTCCTCGGATATATCCTCCGTCTCCATTGACACGGGTGTCACATTCCTGACGTCCTCGTCATCGCCAGGAATTGAGCGGCCAGTTCGTGTGCGTTTTGGGACAGATTTAGGGGTAGATTTCAGTTCTGGGACTTCGGGTTCTGAGTTGGATGCGTCTGGGTCAAGACGACGTCGTTTCCTCGCGGGCCTTGGCGGCTTGTCGTCGCTCGAATAGACAGGGGCGGATTCGGAGGCATTAGATTGGGAAGACAATGAGTTTCCCATTTTTGCGAATGGGATTCGCTCTATCTTGTGTTATTTTAACGCGTCTTTGGATGCCGAGGTAGGGAAGAAAGAAGGTGATTGGTAGATGTTTGAGAAATGCACTCACTGTTGATCTAGACAAAAGTTAGAGTTAGTGATCGTGACGACGACTAAGCAAATCATTAATCGCCGATAGGTATGAATGGGGCTGAACACACAACTTGTTTCTTAACCACGTTAAACTGCGTTAACAACTTATTTGTCTTCTCAACCATCGATGAGACTGTACGGACTGCATCACTGTCTCTCACGTGGCCTTTAAAGGAGTTTAAGAACTCCAGATGAGAAGAAAGGACTGATTCATGGCGAGAGAAGACCTGCGACAGTAGGTAGAGCATTAGCCAATGAATTGAGGATCTTGAGCCAATAAAGGAAGGAACGAAGGGCCAAGGTTTCAATGGCTCTTACCTCCGGCCAAGATAATGAATTTCCATCACCATCGGACCGGGATGTATTGGGTGGCTTCAAACTGTCATCAACTACTTCCTCCACCGTAGGATTCATGGACGGGTGGGTTTCCACAGAGGACATGTCGAGTATTAATGGCAGAGCGGATGTTAAAATAAAGCTTAAAATTATCTCGGTAAGATAACGGAGATAAGATTAGACCGAGCGGGAATAGCCGGCGCTAGTCGGATAAACTATGAACCCAATTTCTTCAAGCTTTATGGTTGGTTCAATCTGGAACACCGCAGGTAACCCATAGTTAAGATTAAGCATCACCTCACGCTAGGTACAGAAATACAGAACTTAATATGGTCCATCATGATTGGGAGTCTTTCAAAACAATTCACCACAGATCCACCAAGTTAACAAATAAGGTATCCACCTTAATCCTGAATCGTATCGGTAGAAACATTCTCATGATCAGAATGGTTCTCGACGAAAGAGTGAGCAGTAACAATCGAGTCCATGTTATCCAAACGAGATTCAGTGCAAGCGGAGACTCTCTCCATTTCCTCTGCAAGGCTCATGATAGCGAACATTGCCTCCTTGAGGCTGCCAAGAGCGGCTCTGCATGCTTCTAGGTGGGCAATGAGCTCTTCCCAGATATCGTCGTCATTGTTCCGAACGTCAGAGGAGGTGTCCTGGTCAGCCTGAATGTCGGCCATAGCGATAGGCATTTTGGCTTAATGGGTGTGAGTCAGGGGCTTCAGATATGGGGAATTGGTTAGAAACTTACTAGGTAGGACTTTTGTGATTACGATAGTTTTAGAATGCCGTGATGTGTGTGGATTTCTTTTTGGGAGGCGGTGGGTTGAGTGTGGGAGAGAAAGCCAGAGATGGGGTGAAAGGAAATCACCGATGGAGGGGTGTACTATCATTCCCTTTCCTTAATTTGAGGTTGAAAAGCAAAATTCGTGGGGATGCCACGAATTTAGGGTAAGGAAACCTCAAGACCTAACCAGCAAATTTCAGATTATAACCCGTCAAGTGAACTGTATTGTATTGTACATACATTCCACTACCATCGCCTCAGCTATAAACATAAAGTGTCTTTGTATTCGTGTTATGTCAAGGATTACTACATAAACCCATACAATCAATCCAACACCAGACCAGACCAGGACATCCCAATGCGCTAAGCAAACACCAGATACAAAACCTGCATTCCAGTAACCATACAACTACCATGCTCCAAGGTCGGAGTCAAATCGAGACAGTTCCTTCTGAGCATCCTCAACATCCTTCTTTGCCTTCATTCGCATATAAAAAATGGGACAATCTCTCGATGAGCATATTACTTCACAGTGCAGACTGCCCTGGCACCGCTGGCACTGAGTCCAGAGTCGTCCAAAACGAACCTCATGGTCGGAGGCCTTGTTTAATGTTTTCGTGTACAGCTCCCCAAGACGAGGACGACAGTTCTGGCACACAGCGCCTGCCATCTCATCTTTTCCGGAGAGCGGCTTCTTGCACCCCATGCATGTCTGCGTCTTCTTAGCGAACTTCATTAAACCACCCATCGTTGGTGCGGCGACAGAGATGGAGCGAGTATGTTCCCCAGTGAGTAATTGGCCTGCTTTCTTTTCTCCGAGGATAGGTTCGAAAATACGGCCAAGCGGGTTTGCGAGTTGATTGTCAAGGTAATACTTGGTGTCGATGGGAAGATTATTCTCAAGAACATAAATGGGATCCTCGGATTTCTCGTAATTCTTTGAACCCCCGGCACCTTTGACAATGACGTATGCGACCCGATCACCGAGTGTCGGAGCTGACCCAGCGTCGCGCTTCCGCATCCGCTCCGCGAGCTCGACATGTGCTTGCTTTGCTGTATAGTCAGCTTTGGAAAGCGCTTTGGTTATCACCAGCTTTGACATATCGACTTTGTTTTGCAGCAGATCTGATATGGTTTCCTTGACATACCTGTGACGACGTTAGAGAGAGCATAGGACGAGATATAACTGACTTACTCCTGAGCCGCATCGATATCCCTATCGATCAATATTTTATGAAGAACGGTTTCAATAACATTCTGAACCAGAACGCAGTTGTCTCGACGCACTGTTTCGATACCCTTGGTGTCCATCTTATCATGCTTTTTTGTGTTTGTCCAGTACAGACCCGCATATCTTTTTTTGTTAATCAAGAGATACGGGAAATAGACCTTTTCGAATTCAAGCTTGATTGGTTTGATGAACTTTGACGAGACGTACTCGGCTGCTTCTTGTCCAAGCTTCATGGCTTCCTCCAGTTCCGTGACGCCAAATTTAACCATGACAGAGTCAGTGTCACCGTAGATGACTTTTGCATCATGCGAATAACCATTGGCAATAGTGTACTTCGCTTCCACCTCTTGCTTTGTCTTCTCAATCATCTGGCGACCGTAACTAGTGGTGCTGCTAGCAATCGCCAGGCATGGAAGCTTTCCAACCGTCGCACCCGTAAGACCATAAACACTGTTGGCGCTGATCTTAAGAGCCAATTGCCGACCATTCAGAACCGCCTTTTTGAACGGATCGGTTTCAATACCTAGTTCTTTCTTCGCCCGCTTTCTTGCAGTAAGCAATTCCTCTAAGATCTGAGATAAGAGGCCCTTCCGAACCTTGCTAGTAGCAAACATGTCCCCATTTGGCGTGACAATATAGTCCTCATCCTTCTTCAGTCCAAGCCTATCAACACTACTCTTATTCAAAAGAGTTGTGTAACAAAGATTATGGGCTTGGATGATAGACGGATACAGAGACGCAAAATCGAGTGTGGCAATTGGAACACCGTAGTACCCCCGAATCGGCTCGATAACGGTGGCACCTTCATAGTCCTGTTCTTCATGCGACTTCATATTGGGTATGACCAACTGCTGATCCAGCGCTTTGCGGAACAGTTGACTAATAAATTTAACTTGTTGTCCGCGCGACAACAAAAACATGAAAGGAACCCCTGTTACACGGGCCATTTCAGTGTAGTTGACCAGGCACATTAATTTATCCATCAGTCTTTGTGGTAGATATGCATCCTTGAGACAGTAAACAGCTAGACGGCGGCGCGAGTCTGGAGTCCCGTTGAATAATTCGGTAATCATTGTGTGATGGACATCTTCTTTCTGTTCTCCTAGGAACTCATAAGAAACCGAGTTTAGAGTGTAGCTTCGCAGCTGATAATCTCTCTGGACGAGTTGAAGGAGGTCAAGTTGAATTCTCCCGTTTGTGTTGGTTGCTTTCGTGTCGCGACTCCCCATCTGTTTGCTGGAAAAGTTCGTATCCTTGGCTTCCGTTCTCGTATTTCTCAGCCGGGTCCAATACGGGAACCCGGTACACTTCAGATGTTTCGCCCGATCCAAGAGGTAAGGGAAGTCAAAGTTCGCTATGTTATATCCAATGATCACATCGGGGTCGACCTTCTCCACGAAATCCCGCCATGCCATCAGCATCTTCTCTTCCTTATCGAATTCCAAAATTTGCGTATTCACAATCAAGCTGCAGGTATCGAGGACAAATACGTTACGAATAAACGGCTTGGATTCCCCATAACGAGTAACAACATTGGCAATTTGAATCACAGGGTCCTGGTCAGGCTCGGGGAATATGCCCTTTCGCCCAGCACACTCAATATCAAAGGACAGGACTCGGAGGGGTGCCATTTTCGCCCACTCGCCGTTAGGAGGGTGCGCAATTAGATCATGATAGTCGACAGATGCCTCGATCTGGCAATTTGATACCTTTTCCGGGGTGGGCAGAAGTCGATATTTGCCAGCTTTCGCCTCTACCCAAGACATGCCGAAGATATTCGTGTCTATCATAAACCTCAATAAATATTGGATGCTGTCGAATGTGAGAAGTCCGGAATCGGCATTGGACCATAAACCCTTGTAATTCAAGGTCTGGGCATTGTTCTCCAGAGCATTCCGTACTCTGCTGATGTACCTCGGGTCTGTCACGGTGATCTTCAGATACCAGCTCTTTTGATTCCCTTGAAAGCCGTATATATTTTCTCTCATTGTTATTTGCACCGAATGGATCATCATCTGTTGCTGTTGGCCGAGTTTGTTCTCCAAGAACGCGCGATACGGGGCACAATCCTCTTTCGTGAAGTTCACTGGGGCCGCAATATAAAGGTAATGTAGAAATCCAGTAACATGGAGTAAGACAGACTGCCCAGCCTATTTGAGTGTTAATAAAGGAAGTGCAAGAGCTGGCAGGCAATGGTAATTACCTCTGTGACACCAAACATACGGACAGATGTCTTCCCACCCATCATTCCTTCCTCAGCATCGATCTGTTGGAAACAGATATTCTCTTTTGTTGCATCGAAATCTCCCAACGGCGGTCGCTCCCATTGCTGGTCCTTCTCGGAGTTTTTGTCCTTCAACCCGCTTATGTCTTGGGTGAGCTTCTCCAGAACCTCCTCTTCAAATTGGCTTTTCTGCTGTTGGCTGGATCCAATAGCTTTCCGTTGGGCATTCTGAGATGAGTCGATCTTCACTGAAGGCACAGAATCGAGCTTTCGCTTTTTGGTAGAATTGGGGGATTTAAGGACGCTGCGGGGATTATTCGTAGCATCGCCCAGAGCCCGCTTCTGGGGCATAGCAATAGCTTCAGGCATGATTGCAATTCATCAACTTTAGCTGATAGCTTTGACAATTGCAAGTGTAAATTGAGTAACGTGGAGGGGACGGGAGAGTTGAGCTCAACTAAACTTGGAAGGTCGTGTCTCTTCGCGCCTCAAATGAAATGACGCACCACGCGTCGTGCACAAGTCACATGTTCAGTATAAGTTGCATAATCTGCATAGTCAAATTGCACAAGTCACGTGTATATTCACCATCACGTGCTTTGTTTATCTTATCTTCTCGCCTAAGGCATCCACAATTCTGTCCTTTGCTTTCACACAACTTCAGCTTCTTTCGTTCCTCTCACTTGTTGACAACCCTGTTTAATTTGTTTACGTCTCATCAATTCTATTCTGTTTACTTTGGAGTTCATCTGGGTCTCATTGGGATGGTCAAGATTTATTAAAAGGCGTTGCCTTGCTGAGTGACTGCAAGTCATCCGCCCTGTCATTGGCATCCATATAGAATCCGGTAGAATCTGGAATCAAAGATGCTGCTACCACTTGGTGAATTCGTCTCAACCTAACAACGTGGCATTTCTCGACATTTACTACTAGCTCTGGTATTGTTTATCATCTGTTTACTATTTCCAATCTCCATTTATTCAGACCATCGTTCATTATAAAAGGTGTCTAGGCGGCAGTTTTATATTAGCATTGTTTATTGTATGCCTTCTTTATTCTATTTGTGATCTATAGCTGTTCACCTGAGGTAGACAGCTATGCTGGCTGTTGGTTGGGTGCTTCTTTTGTAACGCTGATTCCTTTGGTTCTTGATTTTTACCTTGATAATCTTTCGATATGTCCATGTTTCGGTCAGCCGCTGAAATTTCGTCTTCTGACTCTGAAGTGAGCTCTGAGGAAAGTGAGTCCTCGGGAGTCCTTCGCACAGGCCATGAAAATAATGCTGAAGAGGCTGTTGAGGAGCGGGATACGCCTTTGGGCGGAGCTGACCATGAAGATGGCGAACGTACCTCAAAGGAGGACGCCCCGGGAATTAAGAGTCCGACAGATATTGATATTGAAGGTCATTCAAACTTTCTGACTTCTGCTCTTCTCGAATTCTACTGCTTTATACGTGCTACAGATATTCTGAATGCCCAACCAGGGTCGCATAGAAAATACACACGTGAATCGCCGGAAGTGCAGTATCTGGGTACAAGGCTGTTTTTGTTCAAATCTGGCTTTCTGTCATCTCATGGAATGTTGTCTCCTGGTATTGACAAGGAAGAACTTAGATTAAAACGACAGTTCTATCGCGACAATCTTGACCGACTTGGGGCGTCGGCATTGGAGGGATTGAAGCTTGATGAGCCCCAAGGGAGGTCGTTGGCTATGGGGACTACCGATGACCGCAGAACTACTTCAAGTCTACAGATGAACCGCCCGCTCATCGCGGACAAGGAGCATGCCCAATCTGAATCAGTCGGGATTCGAGGGCTTGGGAAGCTTTTTCAGAAAGATAAACGAGGTGGATCATTGGAGGACATTCGTCTCGACATGACCAACCTGCACAACCAAAACCAGTCTTTCTTTGGGAGCTCCCCTGCGGGCTTCCCATTATTCAGCACACCAGTATCACCCACAGGTCGTATTGTATCACGTTATTCGGTTGACTTTTCTGAGATGAAAGCTCTTGGTCGCGGATCATTTGGGCAGGTGTACCACGTCGTGAACCATATCGACGGGCAACACTATGCAGTCAAGAAAATTCCCCTTAGCCAGAGACGACTCGACCAGTTGCAGTTTGGGGACGAGAATCAGCTGGAGGCGATAATGACGGAGATACGCACCCTAGCGAAACTTGAACATACAAATGTTGTTCGGTATTATGGTGCCTGGGTGGAACAGTCTCACATTGCACCTGTTCTCCCTAGTCAAGTCCCTTCAGATCCAAAATCTGAAGCAAATCGAAGTAATCTTCTCAGTCACGCTCCAACAGAGAGTCAGAGCTATGGGATTGTGTTTGAAGGGTCTGAAGGCTCTGCCCCAGACCGCCATTCCAGCTCTGTATCCGAGGAGCCTTTCTTTAGCCCGCCTGGGAAGTATCGAGAGACGTCCCCTTCCAAGTCACCGGAAAAATCGCGTCGTCGAGACAGTCATGCAACCATCAGCTCATATCACTCCAGAAAGAGCTTGGGACTTACTTTCGACGATAGTGAAGGTGATATCGAGTCAATTCCACGCGAATTCGACATACCCACTCCTGGAGAAGTATCAACCTTTGACCTAACCAACGATGATGTCTTCACGGATGGACTGAGTCAAGACCACTCAAATCTGCAACTCCAGCGCAAGTCCAAATGCGGAATTCAGGATGCCGCCGTTATCCTTCACATTCAAATGTCATTACACCCTATTTCATTGGGCTCGTATCTTAGCCCACAATCCGTTTCTGCAGCAGACGATAGTGAATCTCCTTCGCGCCGTCATTGCTACCATCTTGTGCCTTCCTTGAGATTCATGCTGGATATCATTTCCGGAGTTGAATACCTTCATTCTAAAGGCATTATCCACCGGGACTTGAAACCAGCAAATATATTTTTATCAACCCCTGAAATACATGACCTATCATGTCCATCTTGTCAGTCTGAGTGTGGCTCGAAAACACAGTACTGTCATCCACGGATCGGAGATTTCGGCCTTGTGGCAGATATCTCCCATTTGAATGATTCATCTCCAAAGAAATCGGATTCCCCACCTAAGAATAGCCCGAGTCTTGACCGCATCGTCGGAACAGAGTTTTATCGCCCTTCTATCCGCAAGAGCGATTCAAATTACCAGCGAGGGCTCGGAAATCACGAGGAACTACAGACGGTAGACGAAAAGCTAGACATATATGCTCTAGGCGTGATTCTATTCGAACTCCTCTATCGCTTGAACACGAAGATGGAGCGCCAATTGGTTCTGACTGATTTAACCCGAGGCAAGAATCCACATCCTTCGCAGAAATCGACTCCAGGGCAAACCGTATTCCCAGCCGACTTTGCACAGAAGATCCATCAGGGAGACATACCGGTCGACGACGGAGTTTCTGTGGCTCAAGCATTGATGGCATGCATTAAAGGAATGCTGGAGATCAACCCACAACAGCGCTGGAGCTGCTCTGATACTAAACGGCAATTAAAGAAAATCCTGGCAGCTATATCGAAGACAACTGAGCATGATGATTAGCGAGTTTGTCATAGATATTAGATTATTGGGAGCAATTAGCGGGAGATCGAATTGTTGGCATGGGATTTGAAAAGGATAGATGGGATATTTCATGTTATAGAGTATACACATGTAGAAATAATATAACACACGAATGAAATTACCTCTCCTTTCGTGATGTAAGTAGGTGCAGTTCACAAGAAGAACCACTACCAACCTCGGGGCCTCGGCTGATCCCCGCAAGAACCGATAAGATAAGCAACTATGTTATATTTACCCGACAAGATCCCCAATTCCTACTCCAATTCCAATTCCAACTCCTCCTACACCTCATTGTAGCAGAACGGAATAATAAAATGGCGCCCTCCGCTCGCTTCCCAACAGCACCCTACTCCGAACCTCTACTCCCTCAACTCGATATCCAAAACCCTTACTACACAGACCTCCATCACACCCTCCGCGCTCATGTCCGCGACTATGTCGAAACGAACATAACACCTTACGCCCAAGAATGGGAAGAGGCAGGACAGGTCCCTGAACATGTTCGGCGTCGACACTGCGAGCTCGGCTACAGCGTCGTACACCCTCTTACCACTCCCGAAGACCGCGCGGGTCTGCAGCTCCCGGGGAACGTGCCGCCGGAGAAATGGGATACATGGTGTAGTCTCATTGTTGCCGATGAGCTGACAAGAACTGGGTTTGTGGGTGTTGTTTGGGGGCTGGGTGGTGGGAATGGGATTGGCTGTCCACCTATTGCGAGATTTGGGACGGCTGAGCAAAGAAGACGGTGGTTACCCGGTGTTGCGAAGGGGGATTTGAGGTTTTGTTTGGGAATTACGGAGCCTGATGGTCGGTCTTCTATTTTGTGGTATAAATTTAAAAACGAGAAGTGTGCTGACATGGTTACTAGCTGGTTCTGATGTCGCGAATATCAAGACTACCGCTAAGCGAGAGGGAGATCATTATATTGTCAACGGTGCTAAGAAATGGATTACCAATGGTATCTGGGCCGATTATTGTACGGCTGCCGTCAGGACTGGTGGTCCGGGAAGAGGGGGGATTAGCATGTTGGTCATCCCGTTGAAGGCTCCTGGTGTTACTCGTCGGCGGATGCATAACTCTGGCGTCAATGCAAGCGGTATGAATGAGTATCTGTCCCAATGTTTCCTCCGTAAACTAGTTGGCTTATTCTAAACCGCAGGCTCAACCTTCATTGAACTCGACGATGTTCGCGTCCCAGTGGACCATCTGCTCGGTGTAGAAAACAAAGGCTTCGCAATGATCATGTCAAGTACGTCATCCGCTATATTCCCAAACATCCTTAACTAACGAGAACAGACTTCAACCCCGAACGTCTCTCCCTCGCCTGCGCCTCTCTCCGCCTAGCCCGTGTCTGTGCCGAAGATGCCTTCAACTACGCCATTCAACGGGAAACATTCGGCTCTCCACTTATCCAAAAACAAGCGATCCAAACCAAGATCTTCAAATTTGGGCTAATGATCGAACCTGCATATGCCTTCCTTGAACAACTAGTTAACATTCTCGAACAGACAAAACACAGTTCCGTCGACAACGTGAATATTGGCGGTATGACTGCCTTACTCAAAGTGATGTCCACCAGGGCTCTGGAGAAGAGTGTCCGTGAAGCTCAGCAGATTCTCGGAGGTGCTGGATATAATAAATCTGGTAAAGGGGCGAGGATTGAGCAGATTAGTCGTGATGCGAGAGTTCATGTTGTTGGAGGTGGGAGTGAGGAGATTATGGCTGGGTTGGCGCTTAGGGAGGAAATGAAGGCTCTGATGACCAGGAGGAAAGCCTTGCAGAAGAGAGGTGCGAAAATATAAACGGCTGTTTTATCCGTGTTGGGATATGATATGTTGTGTATCCTTTTATTGGAAGTAGCTTCCACAGAGGTCGACGTTGAGTCTTGTGTCTTTCGTCTTACTTACTTGATGCACTGTACATGTACATATATGTTCTTTCCACCAATATCGTAGTTAATGCTGGAAATTGGATACATTATATATTTTTCTAAATGATGACCTTTATCCTGTTATCTGGGTTATAGAAACTGCCTAGTACTAAGAGCCTGATAAGACTGATCAGTTGCCCTAAGAGAAGAGTTTGAAATTATAGTAAGTATAATGTAAATAAAACAAACATTGTCATAACATTCTAGTGTGGTGGATCTCATTGAAACTGTTAGATTAGTTCCCATGACTTCACCTAGGACAGGGAGAGGGAGATATAAGAAGCAGCAGAACTACAACAGTAGTTTGTAGATGGCCAAGGGCAGGAGCATTACATAAACCCCGCTGGTGTGGGGAGATCGACAACTTCTTCCTCAATAGCTCTCTCCAGCTTCAACATTCTCCCATTCATCTTACGATGTGGCCCGGATTCGACTTTTAAACTGCAATAATCGGGCTAGTCTAACATATTGCAACATGGAAACTCTTGATGCAGCATCTCGGTCCAGAAACTCCACCGAAGAAACCGTCGCTGGCGACAGCTCGAAATCCCCATCCATTGCAAATAGCGATCCCTCGAATGCCACTTCCGATACAGTCGTTGGAAATGAAGAAAATTCCAGTGACCTCCCCACTAATAACCTACCTGCAGGACAAGAAACGAAACAGCCAGATGCTGGACCATCACAAGAATCGCTACCTGTTACACCTACGAGCAACCCTCCGTTTCCTCAGCTTTCGTATAACCCGCCGTCGGGAGTTAATGCCAGTGAGGATGATGGCAATGAAGACGATGATGCCCACGTTGCGATTTCTTTTGGACGTGACTCAACTCCAACTTTAGCACAGAAGCGACCACTGTACTTGGATCCCGGGGAGGAGTCTATGAATCGCATGCACAAGTTCACTTTGTACGAGACGGCTACTCGGTTTTACATGGTTGGGATGGACTTGTCGGATACTCGTTTCAGAATCTTGAAGATAGACCGAACGTCGGAGGCTGGCGATGACTTGAGTATCACTGAAGATGATATTGTCTACACGAAGCGGGAGATGAGCCAGTTGCTTGACGCTATTGACGATGGTAACAAGAGCTCTGGAGGCTTGAAGCTTAAATGTAGTGCTTGGGCTCTTCTTGGGTTTATTAGGTTCACCGGCGCGTACTACATGCTCCTCGTTACAAAAAGAAGTCAAATGGCAATGCTGGGTGGCCATTACTTGTACCAAATTGACGGAACTGAACTCATTTCGCTGACAACTTCCAATTCCTCGCGATCTAAACCGGATAACCAAGAAGAGGCGCGGTACATTGCCATACTGAATAACCTTGATCTTACCCGCTCGTTCTATTTTAGCTATTCTTACGATATCACTCGAACGCTACAGGTTAACATCTGCCGGGAACGCAAAGCACATCAGGGTGGTCTCCCGCATTCCTTTCCTCATGACTACAATACAATGTTTATATGGAATCATCACCTTCTGAATCCTGCTATCAAGGCTTTGAAAGAACCTTACCAGTGGTGTCTGCCCGTCATTCATGGTTATGTAGATCAAGCAAAAATGTCCGTGTATGGACGGATGGTCTATATAACTATCATAGCTCGTCGCTCCCGGTTCTTTGCTGGTGCACGTTTCTTAAAACGAGGTGCTAATGACCTTGGGTACGTGGCCAACGATGTTGAAACGGAGCAGATTGTATCGGAGCAGACAACGACGTCCTTCCATTCTGCAGGCCCAAGGCTTTATGCTAATCCTCAGTACACTTCTTATGTCCAGCATCGAGGCAGCATTCCTCTGTACTGGACGCAAGAAAACACCGGAGTATCCCCCAAGCCTGACATTGAACTGAATCTTGTCGATCCGTTCTACTCTGCTGCGGCTCTCCACTTCGATAATCTTTTTGAGAGATACGGAGCCCCTCTTTATGTTTTGAATCTGATCAAATTTCGGGAGCGAACTCCTAGGGAGTCTAAACTTCTCAAGGAGTATTCAAACGCCGTCAACTACCTCAACCAGTTTCTGCCAGAGGATAAGAAAATTATCTATAAGTCATGGGATATGAGTCGTGCATCCAAAAGTCGTGATCAGGATGTTATAGGAACCCTGGAAGAGATAGGAGGTGAAATAATTCCCAAAACCGGTTTCTTCCAAAATGGGTACGATGCTGCCTCTGGGTTGACCCTTCAGAATGGGATCGCGAGAACAAACTGTATAGATTGTCTTGACCGCACAAATGCCGCTCAATTTGTGATTGGAAAACGAGCACTCGGTCATCAGCTTCATGCTCTCGGCGTCATTGATGGAACAACCGTTGAATATGACACTGACGCAGTCAATCTCTTTACCGACATGTGGCATGACCATGGTGATACTATTGCCATTCAGTACGGAGGGTCGCACCTAGTCAATACAATGGCGACATATCGAAAGATAAATCAATGGAGTAGCCACTCGCGAGATATGGTGGAAAGTTTTAAAAGGTACTACAACAATTCATTCCTCGACGCACAACGCCAGGAAGCGTACAATCTATTCCTTGGTAATTATATATACTCGCAGGGCCAACCAATGTTGTGGGATCTTTCTACCGACTACTACCTGCACCACGCTGACCCGAGAGCATGGTCAATAAAGAAACGACCTAGCTACATTCAATGGCACACACCGGAGAATCTAAAGGAGAAAGAGATGCCTCCGCCACCGCAACGACCGAAAGATAATCTAGCCCGGTTTGACGACTACTGGCTCGAATATTACCGCCCGTTAGCCGTCTCATCTTTCTCAAAGATATTCTCTTACAAAATGAACTCTACCCTCCAATACCTACCTTCCGCCCAGTCTCAGGGGGCCAGTACGATCTCAGTCCATTCGTTCCTCGGATTCATCACGAAAGCAGCCCTCGTGAACGGCATCCACAACGAACCGTAAAAATCCAAGAACCAACTGATACGGGAAGTGACTACTCAACTAGTTCTCGTGCAGAAGCTAAACTCTCCTCAACATCCAACCAAAACTGGTTACAGCAAAACCCGTCTGCTGGAAAACGACCCCCGTCAGCAGGGATAATGAAAGAGCCCAAACCCCAACCTTCCAGCCAAATTCCTCCAATCCAGCCCGCGCCCTTAACCACAACACCCAGCAAAGCCCAAATCGCCCAATGGACGCTAGGCCGCCTAGTAACAGACTCACTCAACCCCTCCGTCACATCCGCCGAAGCAGAAGAATACGAACACTACATAAATCACCCGCTCAAAGTGCCGTTGGTTGTTACATCGGACGACGAAATAACCGCGGACTCCGTCCGCGCCGGAAATTCCAACCATGATCTGCTCGAATACGCTAACAAGATCAATGTCGAAGAGGGGAGCTTGCAATCTATGGCGGAGCGGAATTTAAGTGCTTATGCCGAGTTTCTGAGCGTTTCGGATGACGGGTTGACTGTTGTGGCGGAGGATTATGAGACAAAGAGGTATAAACGGTATAGGCAATGGTTGAGGGGGAAGAGTCTTTTCAAGCAGAGGGTTGATTTATGACCTCTCTTCCCATTATAATGTCCTATTTAGCGTTGAGATACCCAGTCATTATTAGATTCAATGTCATAAATGCTCAATAAATACCAAAATACTTCCCATCATCCACATCAATCTCATCAAGCAACAAGTCCTCCAACTGCCCATCCGCATCAGCGAGCACTCTAATCTCCTCCTCAAAGCAATCCTTTGCTTCCATAACCCCCGGCTCATCAAGCCCCCAAGCTGGTTCTTCAATCGCAACCTTCAACAAATAGACCACACCTTTCATCTCCTTCTTCAGTCTCCTCAAAAC